>JAOXYM010000012.1:11542439-11569816 GCA_028567055.1 Leptatherina wallacei | reverse complement strand
ATGTTGTGAAGCACTTTGTGATGCGCAATGTATGAAAAGTGCTATATAAATAAAGTTTGATTTGATTTGATTTGATTCAGTGCTTTGTAAGGATTTTGAAGTCAATTCTTTGACAGACAGGACAGGACAGGAAGATCTGAAGACTTGAGTTATATGATCCACTTTCCTGGTCTTAGTGAGGACTCGAGCGGAAGCATTCTGGACTAACTGCAGCTCTCTGATGGACTGTTTATAGAAACCTGTAAGGACAGTGTTACAGTAGTCTAGTCTGCTAAAGATAAATGCATGAACAAGTTGCAGCCCAAAAGTCGTTGGGTGCTAAATGGGCTCAGCTGTTCTAATTAGCTTCATTGGCTGCACCTGTAAAGCTGTGAATAAAAAGATATGCTTAGTGCGGCTTGTATGGAGGTCACTAACCTACTGTCAATTTGTCAGCTTTAACATTAACCATCACCGTTATGCAGACGATGCAGAACTTTAAGTATCTTTATCAGCAGACGACTGCACACCATTGGACATACTGTGTCAATGTCTGGAGCAAATAGACATTTAGATGAGAGAGAATTTACAAATGAATGAAGATAAAACTGATTATTCTGTTTGGTAGCAAAGAGGGTCAGCAGATTTTAATCAGGACTAAGAGATCTGAACACATCACTCTGGTTTTTAATCGAACTGGCTTCCAGTCAGTCACAGAATAACTTTGAAACCCTTCTGATCGTTTATAAATCCCAGAACGGTCTATGCCCAGAATACATCTGTGATATGTTCAGAGATTATAAACCTACAAGAGCTCTTAAGGCCGCTTTTCACCCGGTGCGTGTGTCCACATGTTTAATTGTCTTTATTGTTGTCATTAATTACGTTTTTTTAACTTGCAATGACGTAAGGTTTACACAGTTCAGCGACCGCAAAGCTGCACAGCATATGGCTTATTTTGAAATTTACCAGATGCTTTACACTGATGCCGTGTACGATTTTCTGTCTGTGTGCATGCCCTGTCAAAAATAGAACTGGCTTCTATATTTAGCGGAGAGTCGCAACAAGGCGCATCTAGGATGCATCGGACACGCACCGCAGAATACCAGGTGTGAATCATACCATTGACTAAAACTGGAGCTATTAGCAACCACATCCCAGCCACAAGTCACCGCACATGCGCCTGGCGGAAATTGGCCTTTAGATCCAAAGACTAAGGTCAGCTAGTCTGGACCAGAGTCCAGACTAAACATGGAGAAGCAGCTTTTAGCTGTTATGCTGCAAACAAGTGGAACAAACTGCCAGTGGAAATTAAACTTTCACTAAATGTAGACACTTTTAAATCCAGGTTAGAAACATTTCTTTTACTAATGCACCTACTGATCCTATACATATTGTTATGGGTAAATAATCCACTAAATTAAATTTATGGTACTAAAGACCAATAGTCTATTTTACACAACAAGGCACATATTGAAAATGCATAAAGTCTGCAAGGTAACTTGCTTTTAATCAATTTAATTAATGATTTTATAGTGATTTTTGCTTTTTGTTGCTGCCTTTTATTCCTTTTTAATACTTTCTTGCACCATCTGTATTGTTATATGTAAAGCACTTTGAATTGCCTTGCCTTGCCTACTGCTTGTTGCTAAGAGTTTTAAAATTGGCTCATTTATACCAGAAATCTCAATCTCCAGTCCTCAGTGGACACTGTCTAACAGTTTTCATCCAACAGCTACTTGTGAAGTTCTGCACAATGACCCATTTGTTTGTCTCAGGTGTGTTGAAGCAGGGAAATGTCTAAAAGCTGCAGAGCAGTGGCCCTCGAGGACTAGAGTTTGAGATCCCCGGTTTATACAATTAACCAAGTACTTTGGTTAACCCCTTGTCTCCAACAAGCCAGGTCATTACAGCTATGTTAAAATTGGCATAGAGCTTAGATGTTACCAAGATTAAGGCCAAAAATATACTTGCTATTAGCGTTGTTTGTGTTCATTTTCAGAAAACAATGCTACCGCGTTCACAATCTGCAATATGCAAGTAACTGCTAGGGGCAGTGTCAGGACCACTTTGACCAGAAGTAAGGTAAGAGAATCGATAAGTAGTAAAATAGCGGTACAAGGGACGTTTCGAAGTTAATACATGGCATGCTTGTTTTAGCTGCCTTACATAGCATCTATGATACCACTGCTGTCATTATTTCTGCCATTATCTCAAAATTAACCAAATACTAACCGCCACTATTGTTGGCATGTTTATTGTCTTGTTTATACCCAACAAGTTCTCTATTGTGCCCCCCTCAATAATTGCTTCTTGATTAAATATTTTTATATCTGCGGTTACTGATCTCAGACACTACAATACCTGGGAAAAAAAATTTTGTCTTTGACCTAAAGACAGAGCTGATCTCAAATGATGCTTAAATCTCAGCTAATATCTGGTTTATTTAAAAATGCTTTGCCTCCTTAAAATACTGTTCATATTTGAACACCATACAATAATGAAGTAAGAATGCTCTTTCAATTTTGGACCTGCAACAATAATTTCGGTGTGACTCAATAAACAAATTAAAAAATTTTTTTTAAAAGATAATCCTGGTGGGTCACATTAAATCTGTCTATTTTTAATTATGAAGTCAGGGCAGAGACTGCTCAACGATGTGAGATCCACTAATGGCTCTGTAATAGGAGCCATCAAGACCAGTATCTCTATTCTTCCCCATGGATGAAATCCATTTCCTGTTAATAAGGATATGGTTGCGGTCTGAGACATTAGCCAGTCAAATCTCCCCAGTGACATCAATCTGACTTGTGAGTCACAATCCTAACTGTTGGCCCACCAAAAACTTTTTAATATCAAATGTATACACCCTAAGGACTTAAAAATTGAACACAAAAGCCTGTTGCAATCTTCACAGAAAGCTCTTCCCAGTCATCTTGCATTCATGTATTCAAGTCCTTTTACTCCTGGAACACAAACCATAATACATGATTAAATTATGTATGTTCATAACATTCAAATTACCTAAATAGTGATAACATCTAGCTAAGTGCATATTTTTAGCTTGTGCATTTTTGTTTTTGGTTGTTCTTTACATAAATGTTATTTTAATTGTCTTGGGCAAGTCCAAATTTCCATTAAATATAGAAAGGTACGCGGTATATTCAGTCTTAGGAAAAATACTGACTATTTGTAATAAACAAAGAGGGATGAATTGTTTTTTGCATCAGCACCTTAAGTAGAAATTGGACAAAGAAAGCATTAAGACCTTAAATTGCTGCAATAAAACAACTTTAAGCACAAAAAATTACTTAATTTCACTTCAAAGTTGACCATTCACTATTAAGTAAAAAGGTTTGTTCTTTTTTTAAATGTAATATTACTCTCCCCCAGACAGTATTTCTACATTACTGATGAACAATGAATTATGCATGCTATGTCAGATGGGCTGTTTCTGCCCCCCATCTCAAGGAAATATAACATGCAAATTACAGATGACCTTAGTAATGTAACACACTAGACCACAAAAGCTGTGGCAAAACTGCCGGCAATTTGTGGCATTTGTTTTTCTGTTAATGCTGCCAACATGATTACCTTCAAATAGCATAGGTTTTCTTGAATTACACATTTGTCATTTATTTTATAACTACTATACCCATAAAGCTACATATTATACCACAAAAAGAAGCAATGCAGATCATCTTAAATGCCACAAAGCCACGTGACTCCCCGTATTGGCATGGTATAATTACAAAGCTGCCAAATGGACAATGCCGGGGCAACTGCCCATGGAGCCCAAAAAACTAAAACTTTTAGGGTTTTTAATGCTTTAGGATTGAGCTTACTTAAAAAAACTGATGCAAATTTGCAAAGATAGTGTACATTAACCATGACAGGTCCTTCATCCTGTGGCCTCAGTCTAGTGGCAAAACTCAATATCATGTTTTCATATTGAGGTTGAAGTTATTCTATCCAACCTATTCATTATGTTTTATCAGACTTCTCTACTGTTACATTTGTAAGTGTTATTTAGAAGTATTTTTTGTAGCTGTTTAAAGATATGAAAAATATCTTATCACCAAATATGACACAAATCTCGAACTTACCATGTGATAATGATGAAATTGATTGATTGGTTCTCGATTGATTGGAAGAAAAAAAAAAGATTTTATAATAGGAAACTGGTTGACTGGTAATAGTAAACAGTAAAGTGGCTTACAAAAGCTATTCAGAAAAATTAGACTACTTTATGTGGCTTCTGTTCCAAATTAAGTAGGGCTTGAGGAAACTGGCCATTCACGTGGTTAGGATCCACTGCAGGGTAACTTTCATATTTCATGACTAGACCAGGCTTGTTCAGACAAGTGCATGGCAGCCTTTAAGATGAAAGCTGACAGATATGACAGGAGACATGTGGCCCTGAGAGGCAAATCATTCAAGAATACGATGCTGAACGACGATGGGAAATCAGTGGGTATAAATGTGTGTGAGCAAGATGGACAGAAAAAGAAAATCGGAGAGATGGAAGGAAAATATGAAAACGTGTATAATTCTTTATTGGATGAGGCTGATCTGCACCAACCTTTCTCTTTTCTTTTTCTTTTTTTGATTATGCATCAGCAAGTCAAGAGACAGGAAATACATCTCAGGGGTGCCAACTGATTTATAGAAAAAGAGAAATTTGGTGAGGGGAAAGAAGAAGAATCAAAAGCTGAGAGAAATCATCTCAGGAATGAATCCACATGCATGCAGTATTGAACCCCTGCATGAGTACCAGTTAGCTTCCTTTATTACACTGTAGTGTATGAGAACCTTATAAAGTTGTGGGAGCCCCTGCAACTTGTCCGGCTATTTATTGCTGGTCTATTTCTTTCAGCACCTGCTTACCACTACCTTGATTTTTTTTTTTAAACTTGATAGTAATATTACAAGTATTGTGTTAGATCATAGTTTTCAGTCTGACATAGCTTATTCTGAATAGCTTTTGCGTCTACTTAATAAACATAGCACTAGCACACAATACAATACATTTCTGCACAAGATTATTATTCAGAAAGAGTCTGGCCATTTGAATAAATAATTAACAAAAATCTCTGCACCCACTTTAATTTATTAGAATTAATCACATATACTTGACATATACCGTGCATATACTTGACCACTTAATCAGCTATTTTCTTCAAGATATAAGCTGTGAATTAACCTGCTCCATTAAAAGCTTGTAGGGGGCAGTTGAAAACCAACATTTTTCCAGTGTTTACAGGCATTTCTTTTAATCTACTTTCAGTTATATATATCTTATTAGCTTTGATGCAGAAATCCTGGCTGAAATACTCAATAAGTCTGGTCTGACTTGAAGCAATTAGCAGACCCCACACCAGAACAGTTGCTCGCTCAGCTCCGGTTTTTATCACCCTGATGAGTGTAATATGATCAGAACAGCACAGCCAGCTAAGAGCTCAGGGAATCACCCAGCATCAAGCAGGCAGTCTGGAGAGGCTTTGGCTCGTGGCCCCTTACAAGTCTGTCCTTCAAAAGTGGTTTTCGTGCATTTTTATTAGCCTAGCAGATGACCAGTGAGGGAAAAGAGTGCCAGGGGAGAGCTATGAAAAGCAAATGCCTGTTCCTGCTGGTAAAAATGTACTCTCTGCTTCACTGTTGGAGTTCTGTTTCTTTTTGAGATTTCACCATCTTTTGCACAGTTCTTCTCCACTAAGAGGCAATAATGTTTCCCTAGAGCCAGTTACACACAATGGCTGTAGTCTGCTTTTGAAACTGGACAGATATGTTCCTTAGAGCAAAGTCCAGATGACTTGTCCATCAGTGAAGTTGCATAATAGAAGATGTGCACATGAAACATTTATTTTCCTAGCTATATTAGTTGGTTTGGTTCAAATAAAGTAAAGTAAAAAGAACACTCAATTGATCAAATGTTTCTGAGTGAGCTTGTTCAGAAGCTGTGTTTTGAACAAAGCTGTGTTTTTCTCCCTTTTTATGAAGGTGTGATTTAATAGTCACAGTTTGTCCTGACTTAAAAAAAAAACTATTCATGTTGCCTCTTTCCTAAACAGAAGTTTCTGACACATAATGAAACAGATTTTTGCTGTGAATTTATGCTCCACAAAAGTGCATGAAATGCAACTTAGCTGTCACAGCAATGAATACTTTAGAGTTGCATCTTAAAATGATGCACAGCTCTTACTGTGGCGTTAACATAATGTACAGTAGACTGACATTTAAATGCAATCTATCTGTGTGTTTAAGTCCAATAAACAATAAAAATCCCCGACTGATTACCCATTTTAAATTGTTGCCCGGGCGGTAAATGGTGTGGATCCAGTGGCATGATACAAACAGGGATTTTGTCAGAAGCGGTATGTATGCGCAGACTCTGTCTGAGCATTACAAAATGACAACCGCCATTCAAAATATTTTTGAAGTAATGCTTTTAATGTTTTATGTAAAGCACTTTGAATTGTCTTGAACCTGAAAATGTGCTATACAAATAAACTTGCCTTGCCTATTTTTCATCATCGCCCCCGAAGTACGTTTTATTTATTTTATGACAGCATCTCCCCTAAATGTTAAAATACTGTCACGAACGAGCTCATCATCAAGGAGTAGAAACGTGAGTTTATTAACTATAAAGTATCTTTAATGTTTGAAATGAAATCCGCGGTGATTGGCTAGTTGTTTTGGATGTTTTAATACTGCGCGTACCGGCATCACGTCTTTTAGATGTACAAAGGGTTGACACAGCGCTTGTCTGGTCAGCTGTCAACAAAGTTTTATTTTGCTAGATACTGTGATTTTAAACGCAGGTTTTTGTTCACAATGTATCGTTTTACATGCAAAAAATGAGGTGCGTCCCTGGGACGCATCAATTGTGAGTTTACTGCGTCCTTTCAGATTTTAATGTGTCAGGGTCGCAGGAAGGGTACCTAGCAAGCAACATCACTGTAATATAATAGCTGACACCTGATACATGATGGTATGACTTCAGCTCCCGTAAAACAGATGTAAATGGAACAGATGTTCACAAGATGGCTGCTGCTACATCTCCTTGCTCAGTGTCTCTCAAGAATCCAACAAAAATCTTCAGAACCTAATTCCATCATTGCAATAATAGATTGCAATAATATTGTTGGTACAGAAGAGACATTTATTCCTCTCTCGGGGATATCACATCAAGATTGGACTCTGCCAAAAGTATTTTGAGAGCCCAAAAGTTGTGCCTATCAGGCCTCTGTAAACCACTTCAGAGCAGTTCATCTGAGTTACCATGAAAATCTGTTTTTGGGATCACTTTAATCTCAACAATGACGACAACCAATGCATTATCAAAAGAACTTGAAGGGATTAAAAAAAAAGTCCTTGATTACCTATTTAACAATGAACTGAACTAACTGAAAAACCTTTTGCCCTTTGCCCTGACGAAGGCCTTTTAGCCAAAACGTATTGGTGTGTTTTTAATGGATTAGCCAAGTAATATTAAAGGCTTTTTAATCTTCCAAGATTGGAGAACAACAAACTCCAAAATAAACTGAACTGGACAAAATCTGCTGCGACAACTCTATCAGTTTGGGATATCAGACGGTATTTACTAATGAAGCTGACATGCATCATTGTTTGATGTTGCAGGAAGCATGTAACCATGCTCGTCCTGAATGTTAGCGTGGACACAGCTACTGCTCAATGCTGTTAGCATTATCTATTCTAACTAGTTTCACAATTTAATACTTCAGTTTTCATCAAATACATCCCCAGAGTTACAGTCAGGATGATTACAAGAGGAAGTGTTGCTTCACTTTAAACAACCAAGACACAAGCTGCAGCCACACATACTTAATACAGATAATTAGCAAAGACAATTTAGTATTAAAGTAAAACTCTCCTCCTGAACTTCCCTTTGCTCACACTCTGCCCTAATATATTTTTACATCAGTTCAATTCATGGTAATTAATCAATGGACAATCTACCGTCCCTGATCAGAACAGATAAAGGAAACACATGCACTTTCAATGACATGGGTGCCAATAATTTACAGGCCTTTTTCAGTGTAAGTGCTAGCTCCTGCACAGCTTTGCATGACATTCTAAAAGTCCTAAGGATGGGAATACTCCATGCTCTTTAAGGCCGTCATGTTAGCCAGGAATCATGTGCAGCTATTACTTTCTTCTCAGCAAGATGAAATAAAACAGCCATCTGTGGAAGTTCAATAATTTGCCTGCTTTTTTACCGTATCACATCATGGTTGTTATACAGACCACAGAGATTGCAACACTTGACTCCATAAACCACACATTTTCTGATGGAGTTTGAGTGGATTTTTATAGTTTTACATCAATGTTCAGAAAGCATTATTAGGGCTGCACGATATCAGGAGAGCATGCAATATGTGATAACACTGTTGAAGGTTGTGATGACGATATGATCTGCGATAAATAAAACGTGATGCCGCTTTTATGCTTTCTCATGCTCGCAAAACTCTCATGCACGGACATAACATTGATAGTGGTGGTGCATCTGATGAATCCTCCGGGTGAGTCTGATAGGTGTTGTTAACCAGGTGAACAGGCAACAACCTTGATTTCTTAATAAAACTAATTATCATAATAAAAAGAAACTATTGTAGTCAATTTCAATTATTAAAAACCACATTCAGCGCATAGATCTGGGAGTTACAGGTCACTTGGACGTTCATAGAGGGATATTCTTGTGGTTGTAAGAAACGTGTCAGGTGTGTGTTCAGTCTTTTGTACTGGTGTTAGGAAGACCAGAAATAGAATTAAATCCAACTCAACTGCGACTTGTTTAAATATGTTTGTTTTGTTTTATATTGTACTTTTGTTGTTTTTTAGTTTCTTTTGGTTTTTTCTTTTTATACATATTCGAAAAGAAATTTTTTTCAATTCAATTCAAATTCTTGAATGAATTAAATGGATGAAAAATAATCAAATTTTCCCTTGAGGGAAATTATAACTTTGGGATGAATCTTCAAAATCTTGCTATTTATCTTAAATAAGGAAATGCTTTGTATTTTACCAAGTTATTTAAAAATCGGACCAAAAAATGACAGTAGTATTATTTTTGTATTTTAATGAACGGAACAGCAGAAAACAACACATATGCTGATTTTATGATTTTGTTCAAACGTGTCGGCACTCTGATGTTATTAAGAGTACTCCTGAGTGTTTGTAGGTTTGTTCTCATCTAAGAACAAATCAAAGATACGAAGATTTTTGTGAATGCCACAATTATCGTAAAAAGTTCATAAATAGGATCTAAGAACAAATTTATGCATAAGAGAGATATGAGGTCCTTCGTTTTTTTGGGTTTGCTTTTTCTTTTCTCAAACTTGCCGTCTAAAGGGCCAACAAGTTTTACCGATTCTTCCATCCTGTTCTGGTCACAATCGGCCATTACGTAATGCAACAACTTCTTCTTCTTCCTGTTTATCTTGGCAGTTGGCACACAACGTTGTCCGTTACTGCCATTAATTGATAGGGAGTGTAGACCAGAATTTCAGATACAACAACTGAGTGGCTAATTTCAATATATATCAAATGGGTCATCCTGCACATGTGTAAAAAAAATGTAATGATCTCAACAGCGCTGGCTTCTGTTGCCGGCTTGCCCACTTACTCCAGTCCAGGGGGACAATGTGCACTCTCTTGCTGGAGCACAGCACCTTAAGAATTTAAAAGCACTGAAGGAAATCTGTGGGGGGGGTTAGACAGATTGTTTCAACATTGCAGATAAGACAGAAAATATGGATAACCATAATATGGGCCCATTTGATTCAGTTCTTCTCCACGAGGTCCCTCTTTTTTAACTCAGCAGCAATTCAGTCAGAGATATTTTAGTTAGAATTTCAGTTTTGCACTTAATATGATAGACAAGAACAGAAGGCTCACTTCACCTTGAGTGACTAATGTGGATAAAGCTTAGCACATCCTCAGGAAAGACATTCAATGAAAAGATCAATGATGGGATTTCATGAAAAGATATCAGATAAGTCAAATAAATTCAATTTAATTTGTAAAATGCTTTTTTTAAACTCATTCCTTCTATTTTGTATAACAAGTGCATAGAGCTGAGTAAAAGGGAAACCCTTTTATTTCTTTTTTTAATGCAGAACTTCAGAAAATCTTGATTAAAAGGTAAAGGTTATGGATTAAACTTATATATTTACCATACATGTTAGGGGTGCGGAAAAAAATCGATTCACATCAGAATCAGAATCGAGATTCATATGTATGAAGATTCTGAATCGATCCAATATTTACAAAAATCGATATTTTAAGAAGTGTTTGACAGACTACTTTCAAGTCTATTGTTAAATGACAAAGACATGTTAAAGTTTGCATGGTAAACAAAAATAATCACATCTTTATCAAAAAATATTGCTTCTCTGTATTTTAAATTTTTGAAGCACTTGGTTATCCTTGAAAACCTCCTTCCAATTTATAGAGGATTGTAGTTAATCCCGGAATTGGCACCTTTTTTTACTAAAAGAGTATATTTTGTGAATAAAGATCGATTTGAATCGAGAATCGATACAGAATCGAATCGTCACCCCAAGAATCGGAATCGAATTGAATCGTGAGTTGATGTCAGATTCACATCCCTAATACATGTAGTACTACCTTACAATGGAAGTTCTGACAAGGATCAGACCTTCAGCATCTGAGTGTGTGTTTAGCAAATTCAATATTATGATTAACCAAGAAGGCAGGGCTTCACTACATTTCTCAGACTAAAATTGACTGCAGCTCACCCCAAAATATGTGCATCAGAAACATACTCAGCCTTCAGAGGAACATATTTAATTCACTTTCCATTCATGTCTGAATCAGCAAGGCAATCAGACCCAGCCAAGAGGGCTGGCTTTCCCATAATTATCAGCTCTGCCTGCCTTTTATTCTCTGTAAGACTAAACGTTGTGAAAGTTTTACATACTCAGAAAATTTCAGTCATGAGTCATTTTACCTCCAAATGCCTACTTGATGCCTGATGCTGATTTCTGTTGATGGTCGCAGTGTGTTCATTTGCACTTTTGGATTTTTTTTCTTTTTTTTTTTTTTTAGTGGATGTATACTTTCACCGCATCACAGAATGCTATACAGTACTACTGTGATTACAAGCATAACTGCTGTAGCCAATAGCAGCCCCTGCCTCTCTCACAGGCACCCTTGGGATCTAATGACAAAGCCATGGGGGGTTACACTTCGTACTGGTTAAAAGCTTCATTCTGGCAATGCCATTCAGAGTGGGAGGAGCAGCTACAGCAAAAAAAAGAAAAGAAAAAAAGAATCATGGGTCCAATCCAATGCAGAGTGAGAGGGCAGGGTTATGGTTTCCAATATGCAGAGAGGAGATAAAACATCCAGATACAACCAGATTCACAAACTGAATCACTAAGTCTTACATTTATCTTGGGGAGAAAAAAAAGAAACCACAATCCTCCTCTTCACCGACGTCTCCAAACATAAAGAAAACTCCCCGCAGAGACCCCATGGCAGGGACAGGCAAGCAGCAGGAAAGGAATGGGAGAGATGCCATCTCCTCATCAAAAGATGCTCCAGATTCTTACAGCAGTCTCAGAGAAGCCTTGAGCACCATCCAGGCCTGGCCTGGACTGTGACACATGTGGGTGATATGTTTTACCTTGGGGCTGCCGGACTCCGTGCCAGATCAGCTGCTTGGGCTGACATTACCAGTGCTCTCAGGCAAAGATTTGCTGTCTCTCTCTATAGAGCTGCTATCAACTGTATGTGTTAAGCAAGTAGCTGGCACTTCTCATTAGTTTACTGCTGGGATGTTGCCTCAAAAGTTGTTCGTTTCCGCCTGTAATAATCAGCATGAATGTCTTGTTTACCTGACTCGCAGCCTCAACTTGATTGCTGAGTTTTTCATTTGGAGATATGCGACTTTCTGCGGGCTTGTTAATTGGAACAGTCGATCAAAAGCCTGGGTTCAGTGTAAACAACACATGCATCACACTAAAGAACTGTATAGGCTTGGAAGTACCTGAGAGCTACAAATAAGCTTTCCTTCTTTTCAAGTAGTCATAGCCTGGCTGCTTTTAAATGAATATATTCTAATAAATGCGAAGAGGGTTAGCTCCTTGTTTGAGGCCAAATCAAGAGAAATGCTTCTCTAATTTAGTGAAACATGGATTTTTTTTAATGTACTTTTACTCCTCTGAGAGATCTAATTTAAGCTTGGGATGCTGAGGAATTTTAAATGGAGTTATATTGTTTTTATGCAAAGCTTTTCTTCTAATTGTCTTGCAAAATGTGTGCAATACATAATCATCTGCTTTGTCATTGTGGATAATGCAACATGATGGGTTTCTGAATTATGACTGTGACCCTGAATACAAGGTGTTTATCTACAGACAATCATAACAGATTCAATATATTATGTTAGGTTTTTTGGCAAAATACAATGAAAGAATAACTGTAGAAACCAAAAAAAAACATCCAACTGATGCTCATACATACACAGCTAATCAAATGACCCCTTTTGGCAGCAAGTAATAGCAGAATGAGCTGTTGTATTTGAAGGGCAAACTTTGATATAGCCCAGTGTTAGTTTGTACATATGCAAGAGAGCAATGTGCCTTTTACAGAATTAGCCTCCTGTGTGAAATTTGATTTGTTTGGGTTAATCTAATTGCGATCTAATTTCCCTCCTGGAGCAAATGGGGACAGTGCTTGAATGATCTTTGGTGCAGCTGAACTGCATGGGTATCTGTCTTTACATTTTATAATCAACTTTAACGTTGCATGGGTGTTTTTTCCCCCCCCCCCCCCCCCCCAAACCTACTGATTTTCTTTTTTGTGGCTGTTCTGTCACTATAGCCAGGGCCATTCTGTCCAAAAGCCCGTGCACATTCTATAGCTGACTGGTGACTGGACCTGCAGGCGAGTATCACTCATCCAAGCTTGCATTTATGGCACAAACACGAAAAGGAGGAAACGGGGGAAACAGCTAACCACCTGACAAAAACTTACATCCACAGCAGTCACTTAAGCCAATGAGCTGAGGTGACCTTCTCAGATTTCATCACCTTTCGTCTTCCCCCCCCCTCCCCCTCTCCTCCTTCTTTCCCAGAAGAAGTGAGTAATTAGAGCAGAAACATTTCCCCGCACAACCTGGCTGTCTGAGAGCGGGTTTTTGTCGGTTTGTCTGTATGAAGATGTGCTTCACTGTAACTGCTGTTACTGCAAGCATTACAGTCATCACTTGCTTTAAAGCTCATGCGAGTAGCATCTGAAGACCCTGTACTTCTCATAGGTGTGCTATCATTACTCATATTGTCACATATATTGAGTCAGATGCATGTATCCTTTCAGAGGATGCGGTCACTGTGTATCTAATAGAGCTACTGTATATCTCCTTCCCTTGCAGATAGCAGTGTAATATCAGTTTACTACCTAGAGATACTAAAAAGTTAATTATAACCATCATTTCACACAACTAACACAACCTTAAAGATAAGGAGGTTCAAGTAAGTGATGTGCTTAGGGTAGAGCACACAATATTTCCTCTGATCTTCATCTGGTCAAATCTAACCAATTACTTCCACCATTATACAGAAAATACACCACGGTCTGGTTAGTGTGCCACCAACAGCCCAACTAAAGAATAAAATATCAACACAAAGGTCTGTGTTAACTACAGAGATGTTTGACCGTTCTTCCTTGCCCTTTTGTTTTGTATCTTTTTTGAGAAATTAAGCCATCCTTTTCAGGCTGACATGTCTTGCTGACCTAAATTAAACAGTTTAATGCTTCTAAAAGCTTCACCGCTTTAAAAAAAATTGGGGGGAAATACATGTTTATAGGGTTTTGACAATGGAAAGTGTCATTACACGTATGATAATTCTGTCTGAATGTCTTTCTTATTATTATGCTATCGACTGCAGCCTGTGCCATGTAGTTGTTCCTTATTTAACAAAAGAGCGTAAACAAATGTTTTGGACGTTGTGTTATTAAAAAAAAGTGATGGAAAACTGAGGCTGAGTCAAAAGAAGGCAAGGCAAAAAGGAAGATAACCTCCTCAAAGTTAGGACTAAATACGAGCCAAAACACTTCTCCTCTCTCGCGCGTTAGTCAGGCTCACAACGCCCATCCTCATCGAGGGGAATTAAAAGAAAGAAGCGAGGAAAAGCAGTTTCCCTCTTTTCGTCCTTACCGTCGAAGACCTTGAAAGGACGACGGCCACGACATCCTGGATTTCTTCAGCCCGGGTCGGTGCCCCGTGTCCACTGCGTAAGTCCGGTCCATGTTCCTCGGGTTGAGGTATCTCTCGGTGTCCGAAAAGCCTCTTTGTTTCACTCGGTCGTTCTTGCGCACAACCAGCGCGTGGTGGAGCGGAGCGAGCGTCGCCTGGTTCTGCTGCCTCCACAGATGTTTGGGCGCCTTTTCACTCACGCCGGTTCCGCCGCCGGCGACCAAAGACGCCGTACCCACTTTCCCGCAAGTGGGTTCCATATTTTTAGCCACGTTGGTTAAAAAATTTTTTATATGTATCTTTTTATTGAAATGTATATTGAAATCATTCAGGTGGAATGATTCGTGGAAGGTGATGGGAGGGAACTGACAACACTAGTTCAGGTGTTTTATTCATTTAGTTTTTTCTCTTTTTTTAATGAAAATTAAAACCCAATAAGTAGAAGTCAGGCAACTTTTCCTTTGATATTCTGAATGTTTCACGTCCAGCTGGTTTTTGGAGCTCACGTGATGAGTTTAAATCCATCAACTTTATCGCCAGAACTATGCGCAAACACAATATAAAGGAGGCAAAAAATGAATCCATTTACGCATGACTGTTAAGACCTCAATGGCAGCGGTTTAGACAAGGGAAAGTGTCCCAGAGTGAGGGTACAGATGGAACTAACAGTTAAGTCCGGTCTCCATGTGCTCTTCGCTTCCTCCGTGCACGCCCATCTCTGCCGTGTCTGTGTAGCTGCGGCAGATGTTCAGTACAGGACGGTCTCTCCACAGTTTGCAAACTTCTGAGCTTCAAGCCATCGAGACATTACGACACTATTCATCCTTTCTGCCCTGCAGGAACGAGTGCCGTTGCGGTATAGGCAACAGGAAGATACATAAAATATGAGACCTACCCAAAGCACCTCCCCTGAAACCCTCCTTGAGTGAAAAGCAGGATGTGGGAGTGGGCAGAGGTTTCCAAACCACGTTATGAACCAGTTAATCACAAAAGATCTCAGTTTTATGTTGAAATGGAATTAAATTGATTACATTTTAAACTGATTTTATAACAACACGCACTGAACACACTGCAGGTCAAATCAGCTGCTTTCACAGTAATTAATTAAACTAAGAGTCAATGCAGGATTTGGATCTAAGCCTGTGATGTCCACAGTGTGCAGAGGAGCGCAAACATCCAGTCACCTTGTTAAATCTATCCTCGTGTTCTGTTTATCATCATTTGGGAGTGAGTGCTTTCTTTATTTCCTCTCTCTACACTTCCAATGCAGCCCAAGCCAATTACTCTGGAAGCTAACAGTGTGGGGAATGTAATCTTACCTGCTTTCACAGCAGAAATGTAATCTTCTGAAAAACAAGGGGACTGCAAACCAAAGTGGCAGGTAAGTGTAATGGTAGCAGGACAACACAAAGAACAAAGAGCGAGTGCACATATGCGTCATGCATGCACACATAGGTAGCTCATAGTTGGACTTTGTAATGGTCTGTGTTTACAAGTCAGCCATACTCGTGTTTGGGTGCACTGATTACAGTGAAGGCAGCAGGTCTATAACACACACACTCAGTGTTTTAACAGTTTTTTTTTATTATTGTTATTATATTTCATTTACCTTATATTGCTTTGTTTCCTGCAAGGGAGAACTCTATCCCAGCATGCAGTGGAAGTGAGCTTCACCAAAATAGATAGGGGAAATGTTTATTATAGTAAAATGATCACTATACTCAATACCTTTATTGACAGCAAACACAATTAGGATATCTTTAACTTATTCTATATAGCATTTCCATGTTTGCTTTTCTGCTAAGGTTGAATTTGATTGCTTAACTGAAACAATAGGATAGTGACTGAGGTAAGTATAGTGCAGTCAATAATTACTGATTCCACCTGACTGCTCAAATACTGATCTTATTATACAGAGCAGGTTATCAGCCACAGTTGACTGATTCACATTAACAAGTTTCTTAGTTGCAACAGTTTAATAAACCCTCCAGGATGTAATCACGATTGGCACAAGCCTGAGAAAATGTTTGTGTATAAATATTCCTCCTTATTAAGTAATCTCAAGTTGAGGCTTCTTGTTCCTTTGCTCATATCAGAGTGAAACCAATCAGTTCATCACACTGAGCTGTGCAGATTTTTAAACAAGTGAGGAAAACTAGTGTTTTTGTTGGATTGATATCAAGGTAAAATGGAGCTCTTTATATCTGCATCTTTATTTGTGTCTGTTAAAATCTGTGTTAATGCATGTCTGTAAATCCTGTGTGTTTTCTGATGTAACACACAGGACTCCAATGAGGCATTCTATGGGAAATCTAAACACTAATAGCTTACTTTGATCAAGTATTGAGTTGATATCCAGCCCTTGTATTGATCTCTCAACAGGCAGAAACAGTTCCTTTGTATTAAGCCGCTTTTTACACATATTCAAACACATTAATCTTTTTGTTTACATTTCAGTCGCTTTATTTGTTGAGCTTTGTCTGTGATGCCAATATAAAGTCACATCTGCTAAAACATCAAAAACAATCATACATGTGAGCAGAGCAGATACATTTCATCCTGTGATTACCAGTTTATATAATGCTAGCAAATCGGGCTCTTCGTACTTGTATCTGCCAGCACAGTCAGAATATGTTTGTGTATTATGAGGTACTCAAAACTACAAGTTTTGTCAACATCAACCTATTCCACTGTAGAAAAGGTGTGTACGTGTGCTGTTTAAACATAAGCTGATAAATTAGAAAACACCTGTTTCTTTCTATAATATATTAATAAAAGTCATAGACAATAGAAATCGTACTGTTAAAGACAAAATCCCTGTTTTGTAATCACTATGTAAAGCTGTTAGATGCAAAGTAGTGCACAACTTTGTACTGCACTGCAGTCTCATTAAGATCCATACAAAGTTAATGTCACAAAGTTCTCTCAAAAGTTGCTGTCGGGGCAATTTATGCAGCATCTCTTCCATCCCAAATGCCTCACAATTGTATATTTCCCCCTAGCTGCTCTGTTAAATTATAAATGAATCAAGCTTGAAGCAAAGTAAAGATGTATTGATGTAAAACTCTTCCCATCAACTATTTTCTCTCGACAGTCACTATGCTGCAATATGAAAGCACTCGGAATTAGGCCATATAGTTTTAAAGTCCAAATCCAGCTGTTATCAATCCGCAAAATTAATCTTATTTAAAAAAAAAAAACTCATAGCCAAGATATGGCTTGAGTATGACTTTGCACCTTTTTTTCCCTTTAATAATAGGAGCTATGAATATGCTAAACTGGCCCCACCCACCAGCAGATGACACCGCCTGCTCTCTCTTGTCCAACTCTGCTTCGCTATGTAATGGCTGGTTAATGTATCCATATGCTTGAATCACAGAGCAATAATGACATAATTATAATGATATAATGATACCCAGACATTCCTCTCCTCAGCAACATTGTGACATACCGAGGTGTTCCCTGAGCCAGAGTGGGATATATAATCCCTTCACTGTGTTCTGGGTTTTTCCCGAGGTCAACCACGGCAAATGCCTCATAATCAGATCAGAACCACCTTCTGAGTCACTGCTCCTTAGTTTTCAGGCTTAATTCTGTGTATGCTTACAGTTTGTGTGTGGTCTTAAAAATGAATTTAAAAAAAGCTTCACCTTCTCATTTGACAAAAAAAAATATTAAAAGACAAGAAAAGGCTGAAAATAGACAATAAATCGGTCTGAAATACAGGATACTATGACAGGTACGTCCTGCGTTTGTTCTCCTAAAAATAATAACTCAGCCAACTCTTTCAAATGACCAAATCTTTTTCTAGCCACAGTAGCACAGTTTTCAAAGAGTGGTAAGTTTGCTCTTTGCTTAGCATAACATCAAAGTTAGCTGAAAGTCATCCAATGAGAGAAAAGGCTGCCTCTGCATTTAACACCCACTACTTATTTTTATTTTTTTTTTACTTTATCAGAGTCCCTTGGTAAATTTTGACTATGATTCTTCACACAGTCACAGATACAGCTGAGTGAACAATATAGATGTGCAACATGTCAAGGTACAGATGAAAATGTCAGAATGGACATGTCCTAAATAATCAAGCAGCAATGATGACGAACAGGAGACAGTTTAGCCTGGTTGTTGCTAATATTTGCCATTAAAATAACTTGGCTTGTAAATAAGTGCCACCAGTTTTTCTTGCTTCAACGCAGTCAAAGTGTTCGAATCACACATTCCTGCTGTATGAAAATGTTCACAGTATGTTGGAAAACATTTTGTAATTAAAGCCACTTAAACATCCTGAGAATTTTAATGAGCAACTCATTTCTGGATTGTTTGTTCAGTGAGACACCCAAGCCTCTCTCATCTCTGGCAAAGACAAAAAGGAAGAAGAACAAAACAGAAGCAAGAAGGAGAGAAATGAGCAAGTTGATTCCTTTTCTCCCTCATCTAGTGTCTCATGAGTCATTGAGCCGTGTTATGCAGGTAGCACTTTGTGTATGAGTGAGTTTCATGGCCTTTTGAAGGATACCATCATGATCAAAGACATGTCGGAGAGGACATCACTTTTCGCTTTTCTAAATAAGAGGATTCTGTCTTGTTTCCATGTTTATACTCACATAGGACATTGGGGATTTTTCATTGACAGATAGATTTCTTTGACTTTCCGGGGCTGCCTTAAATCTCCTGGATGTATTTCAATCTCCAAGTTTAATTATGATATCCCCACTTGAGCGCCATCTCCGATACAGAATACTGTTGGGTATATTTGTTTCTGTCTTCGCTCAGAGATTAAAAGTGTTTTGAAACTTGTTTCATGTTTCCACCAAGCCTCATTTCATCTACAGAAGTATCAAATTCCTGTGAATTACACTGTCAATTAATCTGCTGTGCAAAAGTTCTCATACATTGTGCCAAAACGTTTTCAAAACTAAGAAAGATGACATTCTTACTGTCCTTTTCTGTAAGATTTTGTTTTTATTTTTCATATCTCAAATGGTGAATTTACTTTTACTGTAAAGATTAGTAAGGAACAGAGGTGAGAAGAGAAATCTGTCAGACCTCAGTGTTTGATGAGTCACACTGTTAGGAGCCAGATGGGGATCATTTAAATGCCAATGGTTTTCATATCATTAGTCCACTTGAAAGCAAGCATGCTTTGCATTACTGCCAAATGATTCCTAATTTCACTTCCTACCTTCCAAGATGCTTTCTGTTCTTGCGTAGTAAAAATTTATTTGCAGAGACTTTGAAGGCTGTGGGGTAAACAGTCTATCACAATGAACATCAATGTCGCTTGTGTTTATATTTTGAGAGCTTGTGTTATGTTTTTTTGTTAAGTGAGGCTATGTTAATGTGGCAGCAGGAAGCAGGGTCTGATCAGAAAGCTGTCAAGTATAGCCAGATATAGACTAAATGAGAGTTGACTGTTTGTTAAAAGCCTTTTCATAAAGCATTATGTTCATTCTCCAAAGATATTTTTATCTTCCAAACAGCATTAAATCTCCAATATTAAGGCTAATGTATATTAACCACCTTTTAAAGCATGTCTGCCTCCAGGTATGACTGATAGCATGTTGGTCCAGTTTCACACAGGGAATTTTAAATGATGGCTTCAGTCTGATCTACCTCTTCATAGATGCCTTGAATGTATTTAACATTTGTTTTGTGTTTTTCCCCGGCAGAATGTGACAGTGCTTTGAGTTTCTTATAAAACCAGTTTTGTAAGTGCCCTTGTAAACATTCTGTGGAGTTGAAGTCAGGTGCCCATGCTCCATGAACATCAGAACTCCATGTTTTTTTATCTTCAAGTTGTTCTTGCAAAGCATTGAAGCGGGTTTAGGCTTATTATTGTGCTGCAGTACAAATCCTTCTCCACAAAGATGCAAACCAGAGGCTGCAGCATCTTTCTACTTCTCTTTGATCAGCATCAAGCCATTTCAGTGCCAGTGTCTATCTCTGGAATAATAAAACACCACCAGACTTGAATCTCCCAACCACTATGTTTTGAAACTCAGCATTGGGTTTTTTTCCATCTACATTTTCACCTGCATGCTTCTCTTATTGCCAAGAATTTCAAATTTGGATATCTATCACTAGATAGTAATTCTAAGTAGGACTTAACAGCTGTGCAGCCCCATATTGTCAAATCTTGCTGATAAGATGAGAGGACACAAGCGGTCAGGTAGCAAAAAGTGTTCCACAAAATTAATACCATACAACCTACAGTATCTATAGCCCTATGAGATGAGGAAGCCAAAGGGACTCTTGAACAAAGCGAGAAGACCTGAGTCTTGGAAATGATAAAAAGTGGAAGGGCACAAACACTGTCTGTGGACAGCTCCTGTAAAAGTGCATCACAAACAGTAATGCTCAGCTTCAACTGTCATCGCCTGATGTTTGTATCATTTGTATTCTAACAACATATAACCCACAGAAAGTGTTGATCAAATTATATAGACAAATGTGTTGATACTTTCCATCTGAAATGAGCATTGTCCGAACAATCCAGAATTTTTAGTTTAGACAGTTTACAGTTACAAGTTTGTGGGGAGTGAAATTAAACACTATTATTTAATAATAATAATGGATTAGATTTATATAATGCTTTTCTAGACACTCAAAGACGCTTTACATTGAATCCAATTATTCATCCATACTTGGTGATGGTAAGCTACATGTGTAGCCACAGCTGCCCTGGGGCAGACTGACAGAAACATGGCTGCCATTGTACGCCTCTGACCACCACCAAACATTCATACACATTCATACACCAGTGGTGTCAACACTGGAGGCAAGAAAGGTTAAGTGTCTTGCCTAAGGACACAACGACAGTTGACCAGAGAGAGCAGGATTTGAACTGCCAACCTTCTGGTTATTGGACGACTTGCTCTACCACCTGACCCGCAGTTTATTTCTATTTTCTTCCACTTTTGAAGATATAGTCTTTTTTTTTCTCTCCTGTAAAGCTGCTGAACCTGCCAAATACTGTCAAAAGAAAAACCTTGCATTTAAACGTAAGGGTGCTCTGATCAATTGATCATTAAAAGATCATTTTACATTATTTTTTCTCAATATGGACACTTATCAGATCACACATGTGAGTAAAGCATACAAACAGTAAACTTTATGCTTGATAATACACAACAGGCAGTATGTGTCAGACAAACCATCCTTATCTCAGATTCAGGATTATTATTTGCAGCAGGAAGAGGAGTCATGTGTCTTTTTCAGTGTTTGTGTGCAGTGAACAAAGATAAGCTGCCAAAATAACCTAACAGAAGATTACAGTTCTTTGTGTTACCACAAGTTTGAAAAAAGTTTTCAAATCAGTTCAAACAAGCGAGATACAGACATGGATGACAAATGTCTCACACTCTGGTGTAAATGTCTGCTTTATAATACACATTCATCCAGAAACAGTTATGAGACCGTTAAAGGCTCTTCTGCTGGTAGTAGGTAAAGCTACTCCTGAAAACATTTTCATTTCAAAGGCAGGGGAAGAACACAGTAGATTTTGAAAAATGGTTATTGCTGTGGAAATAAATAACCTCAAAGATACCCTGTGATTAGTTATCAGCATTTTCCAACCCTGCTTTCACCAACTTTAATTGGTGATCTGTTCCAAAAAACTTAGATTGGAGCATCTATGGGAGAGGTGTCGCCATTATTTTGTTCATACATTTACTTTACAGCTGTTCATGGTGAAGTCTTTCATTTCTACATCATCTTGGATGCTTTATTAAAAAAAAATACTAAGCTTTACAAAACTGTAATCATTTGTTTTCAGAAAAGAAAATAGAGCAATCTTAATATCTTTAATTTGTAGGAATTTTTCATATTAGAAATAACCAAAATATGATAAAACAGAGCATTTGTAAAAGAAAAGATAACACATTAAAATTCCTGACATATAAAAGTTCCACAACACAGGACCAAACAAATCAGAAATAATGCTGCCTTTGGGTATGTTTTCAGATTGCATGTCAGTATATTGTCATAAAAGTGGCTTGCCTGTGAATACCCTTGATTTTAAATTATAAACACTCATGATCAGTGGAACAAACATCTTGCACTCTCATACAATGACCTACAATGACCCACTATATATGAGGTTTTTACTGCATGTTGCTTTGCAATCATCTAGTTGCAAGTGCTGGTATTTTCACCCATCCCAAATGTTTGCTCTTGCTTTCCACCCACTCAGTGGTAATTCAGTGAACACTACAACTCTTAAAAAGGTTTCTTTTGACAAGACTTTTGCTGATTGGAATCCTGCAGTCTTGATTTAACAAAGTCGGTACCTGTGATCACAGTTCTTTTCTATCTCTCTATGAACAATGCTTCATGTATTGATCTTCTGATGGTCACTTTTGTTTGACTGTGCTTTGAATGCAACAGATGAAGTTTCTGCAAAGCATTACTGAGTGCTGTGCACGGTCCCCTTAGAAACCTTTAGACTGGTTTGAATCTGAGAAAACCCCACTGTCCTCTGTGAAATGTTTCCTTCTAAAGCAAAGTTACTTCATTTTTAAGCTCTTTGATTATTTCCATGTTTATTGTGTTTGAGTATTTCACGTGGTTTTTGATATTTGGACTGCAAAAATGTATTTGTAGTGTATATAGCCTAGATGTTCAAATTCATATATTGCATGAAGCTGTCAGATTTTCAATATTCTATATATATATCTATATAAGTTGCAAACCGGTTAAGAACTGGGTTTAAAGTAAAAAAAAAAAAAAAAGAAAGAAAGAAAAGGGGGAAAAAGACAGAAAAGAGTAGGCCTACTTCAGGTTTAGTTGTACATTCACAAATTATTTTCCCCTCTAGAACAATTTTTACCACTGATTGTACTATCAGCATTATTGTTAACAAAACAATTTTACTCTTTTTTTTTCCTGCTCTTTTCGGTCAACTGGCAAGTGTCACAGATTGTTACCGTGGCAACGGAGGTTCTTTTTTATCCAAAGTTAGCCTTGGGGTAGGTGACTAAAATTTCTTTCTTTTTTTTCATCTTCGTGCACTTAATGGATGTCTGCCCTCAGTTACTTTAGACATTTGCTGGGTCGATCCACCAAACCACTCCATCTGAAAAACTCATACTAACAAGCTGTTCCGTTACAACACATTTTGTCCACAAAAAGACACAGAACCATATCCTCCTACCTGCTAGTGTCAGCAGAGGTGATGGCGATGAGTGGCGGTGTGCGTAATGGCAGTGTTGTGGGTCGTGGCGGAACTGTGACTGTGTCCTGCTCAGGCTTACGGTCGCAGTAGTATTGCTCTGCCTGTCTAAAGGCCAAAGGAGGCAACTGGACCGTACGACAAGAAAGTCTCCGCACCAGAAAGGGTTCCATGCAGGTAACCGGCCCTGGCTCTGGGGAGTCTGATGACTCATCAGACACCTGAAAGAGAGGTAATAGCGGTAGGTCAAATCAGAAGTCAAGGGAGAGGTGGGTAAGGTTATTATGAGAAAACATTCAGAGATTATTCACTGAAGACAGAAATTGTCCTGAAGGGATTTAACAGAAAGTTCAAAATGAAAGGGGGCAGGGGGAGAGAACAGTTGTGAGAAAAAGACTTGAAGCATAAAGCAAGGCAAGGCAAATTTATTTATAGAGCACATTTATTGTACAGGACAATTCAAGGTGCTTTACATTGCAGAAAAGTACATTAAAACAGAAGAATAAAAAAATAATAATCTAAAATCAAGATTAGGAAAGGACAACATATTGAAAAGATGATCAAGTTTAAAATTCATGCTTAAAAGGAAACAGTACAAATTCAGATAAAAACTATGTAAATACAGCAGACAACAGTTGGGTCTTTAACCTGGATTTAAATAAACTGATTGTTTCTGAGGGTAGGTCAGAAGGTCTGAGGGTAGGAGACAAATTGACATTACAGAGACCCTGAAGCCATAGTGAGAGGAAACAAAATAAAAAAACAGATAAAAAAAGCCAGTTGATGGCCTGGTTAATGGTTAAGGTAACAACCCAGTTAAAGTAAAATGTCAAATGATTTGTGGGAAGTAGAGACCAGCGAAGCCCCACTAATATGCATAGTGCATTAAGTATAATAAAACGTACTAAATATTGTGTCATCTGGTGCCATGTGCTACAAAAAAAGAATCAGTAGGAGATATTTTACAGTTTTGGTGTTTAATGTATTATATAGTGTTTAATGTATTTTACATTGCTTTTATTATGTCTATTCATACTGTCTGAGTGCATTGTACTGGCTAAGCACCTTTATTTCATTGCACATTCTGTGTAATGACAGTAAAGTATATTCCATTCCATTCTGTTCTGTTCTATTCTATCTAACATGATAAAAAAGCAAGGCAGGGCAAGTTAATTTACAGTATATAGCACATGTCATGTGACAATTCAACAAGACAATTCAAAGTGCTTTAAATAAATCATTAAAAGCTTTACAGTGCTGTGCAGAAGTAATTTAAAATCAAAAACAAGAGAAAGTGGGGGGGTATTAGATTAAAACATAATCAAGTTTAAAACTTCCAGCTTAAAAGAAACTATGCAGATTTGGACTTTTAAATAAAAACTACTGAAATGCAGCACAGAACAAGTTGGTCTTAAAACTGGATTAAAATCAACAGAGTGTTTCAGCTGATCTGAGGCTTTGTGGCAGTTTGTTCCAGACATTTGGAGCACGGAAGTTGTATTGCAACTTCTTCATGTCCGGTTTCTGAAACTGGGAACTGATAAAAGACCAGATCTGATTAGCAGAGACTCAGATGACCTGAGGGGTCTGGCAGGTTCATACCAGGTCAAGAGGTCACTGATGTATTTTGGTCCTAAATCATTCAGAGCTTTATACAGTAGACCAGCGACAGAACTTTAAAGTCTATCCACTGATGGACAGGGAGCCAGTGTAAAGACCTCACCGCTGGACTGATCTGGTCCAAATTTTTGGTCTTAGTGACGACTCGAGCAGCAGAGTTCTGAATCAGCTGCAGTTGTCTAATTGATTTTTTTTTTCCGTAGACCTGTAAAGACGCTGTTGTAATACTCAAGCCGACTAAAGATGAAAACGTGGACTAGTTTTTCCAGATCCTGCTGAAACATCAGATCTTTTAAACTTGATAAATTCTTAAGGTGATAGTAGGCTGACTATGTGATTCCCTTAATGTGTTTTTCAAAATTAGGGAGCTGAAGGTCATTTTTTGAACTCAGCAAATGTTCAAAAAGAAAGTGATTCACTTGAGAAAAAGAGGAAGCTTAAGCTAAAAATGACACTGCACAGGGTCAAGAGAGGAGGGGAAACAATCTGATGATAAGAGCTTCGGCTGGGGGAGAGACAGCTATCTGAAAGCTGAGACTAAATGGCTGAGATGAGACCAGAGTGAGGATGGACTTTCATTCCAGCAAGTTAAACTGTGAGAGGCACATCAGGTGGTCAATATATCATAAAGTGGTAATCAGAAAAGTTGATACTGCTGCTGTGCTGGCAGTTGCAGAGAATTTCCTTTTAAAGTAGCACTCACAAGGCAACATAGCCTTGGTTTATTTTAATTTCACTTTTTGAGTGCTTACTTTTGCCAATTCAGTGGTAGATATCAATCTCTTTTTGGAGAAATACAAAAAAGTCATCTAATTTAAAACAGTATTCTTGATATACAATTTATATTTGCTTCCTTTGCACAGGCCTCCTGCACAGGAGGTTGATTTCTTACCTCTTACTGAACACGAGTGCATCCAAGCTATCGATGGACAGTGAACAGGAGTTCAATTTCATGTCGTTTATGAGGTACACAGTCCTTAGGGGACAGCACGGAGGCAATCAGTTATTTGTGTAATGAGTGGTTTAAAGTCTATCTTTGATTCAGGACACAGAATACACACATCTATGGAGTGAGCGAGTGAGACAACATGATGAATTGATGCAGATTCTGTGTCATTAATCTTGTTGCAAAACACAGGCAAGTTTTCGTTCTGCATGAATTAAAATGTTTCCTGTTAAGGTAAGGTTAAACCATTAACATTCATATTCTGATCAGGTCTTTTACACCTGATTGCGCCAACATCATGGGATTTTTTTTTTTTTACTAAAAGAGCCGGGGCCTTCCATTTCTACATGCAGCAAGGAATTTGAGTGCAATTACAGAACAAGTAAATTCTTACAAATACCAAAACTATATTTACACATTAGCAAATACAAGTAGCAAAATCAATATTCAATTAATTTAAATTCAATTTCAGCTTTATTTGTATAGCGTCAATTCACGATAATGTCATCTCATGGCATCCTGAGCATGCTGGGGGCAACAGTGGAAAGGAAAAACTCTCTTATAACAGAAAGGAAAAACCGGCAGAACCCGCCTCAGGGAGGGGGGCCATCTGCCTCCATCAGTTGAAGGTTATAATTTGAGTTCTGTTTAAAATAGTCTCTTTCAGTGGCCATAAATCCAATGGAGCCATGTAGGTCCTCCATATGTTCCCTTTGTGTTTAATAGGGCAGCTCTGTGCTGCTCAGGTAGATCTATTAGCCAACAGGGGTGGAAGTGCTTATTCTACATTTGATGCACCTTAGAATTGGGAAGGCAGATCTCAAAATAGTTCTTTAGGCCTCTATGTGTTGGTTAAACAAAGTAGTAAGAAAAACAAATCTGCCCCCCTGTTACTTTGCTGCTGAAAACAAAACGCTTTGCAACAGTGAGGCAGGTCATTTAACCCAAACATATATGTCCTAACATTTTATTCAAAAAATGATTGGGGGAAAAACAAAAAAAAACATTTGACTTGATGAAGCTGAGCTTTTTGGGAATTGTTGGTAGTTAATCAGCAGCTGCTCATTCTGTTCAGTAACTTAGCCTCAAATGTTTTTTGTTTTGTTTTTTGGGGTTTTTTATTGTTATTTTGACCACCCACTTTGTTGCACATCTTTATACAGAACATACATTTGCTGTGCTCAAACAGTTAAGCTGAATGGTGTAAATATGCCCAAGGGCAACCTGCTGGATAAAACCACATGCAAATGCAAACGAATGCATATCCCAATTGCAGCTGGTGCTGCATTGTATGATGCTCCTTACAAAAATATGTCTCTTTTAGCCAAGAGGAATATTTCAAAGCACTGGCATGTGTGTCTCTGTGTGTGTGTGTGTGTGTGTGTGTGTGTGTCTCTGTGTGTGTGTGTGTGAGATCG
>JAOXYM010000012.1:11509684-11534956 GCA_028567055.1 Leptatherina wallacei | reverse complement strand
CACTTTGTTTAAAGGTGAAGGGGTAGGGCTAAGGGCTGAGGGGTAGGGCTAAGGGGGAGAATTGAGATTCGGCCTTAGTGACTTTAATCATGTAAATCTCTATCAGGGACAGGAACTAGTGTTCCTCAGCTTCAGGCATGGCTCTGTGATGCATTGGTAGGAAAAAAAATTAAATACCCAGAAAGGCCACAAACAAAAACTTTTGCAGCAGGTGCAGAAGGACAACCTAGATAGATTGAAGTTCATAGACCTCATAACACATTCTCTCCATTTTCCTTATCAAAGGAAAAGGGTTACCAAGCTGGAATATCAAGACAGAAAAAAATGAAGTAGGGTTAGGGTTAGGGTTAGGGTTAGTCTTTTTGCAGTGCCTAAAAAAAGATGTTTAAAAGAAAAAACATTAGTGCCCAGATTGTTGTGTGAGAAAGAAACATGCTGCATGTGCCATGCATGCAATGAAACCAAGTAACCTTTTACTCTGGCAGCATGGCAGATTTATCGCTTCAGGCTTCGTCAGGGTTGACCTTCCCTTGCAGAGTTTAAACATCATTCTTCAAGTATCAACTCTAAATCCGGAATTAGCACACTGCCAAACATCTTATGCAAGATTAATCACACTTGAAACGAGAACAGTGAATAGGCAGTAATTTTTTTTTTAAACACACTGTGTATAAACCATGAATAAATATCAAGCCTGGTTTACTTTGCCTACTGGCATGGAGGGTTAGAGCACATTTAACAAGTGCATTGAGACCAAACAGGTAAAACCAATTTGCCCCAGTCAGGTGTTGGCAGGCTTGAATGGGAAATAATAATAATTTCGCTCAGTGCCTGAGTATGTCCCCATTGTGTGGAAATGCTAATTTAATTAAATGTTTCAAATATGCAGTTGATCGCTCCACTCACTCATAAATAAATAAGCACGTAGATAAGCATTGGCTCAAAAGCAATTAACACTGTTAACACTGTCAGCCAGACAAATCAGTGATAAGAAGACTACTGTTATCAACTTTTTCGTATCAATGACCTTTGCTGTGTGTGATGCAGTAAACTGAGTGAAAAATTAGTGGAAAGTGAATTTATAGGGAGATAAACAGCTGTCCTCTTTAAGCTGAGATGTTAGAAATTTTAAATAGGTTATTGTTCCAGATAAGTGACCCTAAGAAGGATTCTAACAAGTATTGAAGGCAAAGACAGTGGCTTCTTTCCAGCTTTTTCTATAAATCTCCAAGATCTAATGTATTCATACAATTTCAGTTTGTAGCATATTGTAAGATGTGAGTAAAAGAGGATGGGGGATTATATAAATCATTACGTTCTGTTTCATCCCCTTATTCTGTTATCTTGTTGTTCATTTTCTTCATTTCATCTCCTGCTGCTGCCTCTTGTCCTGCTCATCCTTCAACCTTTTTTACCTTTTTTTTCTCTACTGATCCTGTTCAATCTAATTTCCCAGCTCTTTTCATTAAATATCTTGTCATCCACTTCCCCCTCTCCTCTTCCTGCCAGCCCTTACCTGGACATGATGTGTGCCAATTGGCTTAACCAGTGATTAATGTGATTTCAAGTCATCAAATAATTCAAGTTGAATAAAAATGCCCACCCCTCCCTTTGTCTTTGCACACTTTCCCACGTGTCAAATCTGAAGCCATCGTATTTCCTATCTCTCCCCTGCCCGTTCAACTCGTTCCAAACTCATTCACTTAATCCACAAAGCGAACCCTGCGTCTGGATGCTCCCCCGGCCTGCTCTAATTGGTGATCAAGATGTGTGCGGGAAGGAGACAGAGACGCCTTTGGCCCATTTCTATTCCCTCATCACATTCACAGGGCCACAGTCACATCTGCGTAACCATGGTGATGCTGATAAGGTGACTCATGACTATTCATCAATGGTGCTGCCTGATTGGACAGCCCCTGAGAGCCTTGTGAAACGTATTCATCAGCGCAGCCTGTGTCCCCGCTCAACCTCAATATGCCTCTCGGGATGGTGAGGGAGTATCTCTGCTGCTCTCTGTTTGTTTTTTGCTTTCACCTCTTGTCTTAACCCCACCTCCACCTCTCCTTTCCTCTCCGCTCCTCTCTCTAATTACCTGTTCCACCCTCTCTCCCATTGGTGGGACATCAATGTATCTCTTCTCTAACCCAGTGACCTGCACTCTTCACCCTGCCCTAACTGATTAAGGCATTAATCAAAGGTACAGCTGACATGAGCTGTTTTTCATCTGGCCATATCCCCCTCCTGCTACCCAGTTACATTATCACTGGTAATTTAATCATTGCTCTCACTTCAGAGTTCTTTTCTCACTTCAAACGAATGGTGAATTTCTCAAAAAAGGAAAATCAATCACTTTTCCACAGGATGTGTCTTTAGTAATATTGACGTCGACAGCCCCCTTAGATAAAAAAAATGAATCATCAATCAATCTTGGCTCCATTTGTAGTGTTTTTATTGCATTTTAAAGGTCATTTGCTCCTGTCTCTGACAGTTTTTTCAGTAACCTTTTATATTTCTGATGCTTTTTTTCCCCCTTTGAGTCAGTGGAATTGCATTCTTTTTAACATATTATTAATCAGTTGAGTAGAATTTCTTGCAGGCAGCTGTCATTTAAGAAGTTTTTTCATTATTTCTTTATTTGTATTTTTTAATGAGTGACCTCTGGCTTTTGTTTTTCCCAGAAGGGGATTCACATAAATTTTAAGCCCTTTTCAGTTTTTCATCTGAAGTGAGGATTACAATTTACAGTCAACTATTAAAAACATTATTAAGTATCTAAACATCATTTCAGTATGTTTACATCCAAAAAACACTGCATGTTGTAAATAATGCAATAACATGCTATTGATACATTACACAACAAAATGGAGCTGGCATATGTGGGAATCTTCAAGCACTAGTCTGAAATGGCCATTTCATTTATGATACACATAGTAATACTAATGTAGCAACTTTACAACAGCAGCTCTTTTGAAATCTGTCAGTTACAATTTGACATAAATAATCACTTTTTTTTTAAAGAAATGGTTCATTTACATTGTCCGTGTTTTCATTTCAACACAGCACTATATCAATAGCCCTGCATATAGACTCAAGGTCAAGAGTATGACAGCATATCTTATTCATGCATGGGGGGATGAGACTGATAGTGTTTGATGCTGCTGTTTCTATCCGCCATCTCTACTTGGAACACGGCATCTCTGATCTGTCTTGCTTTTGTAAGGATTTACAGGGACCTGCCTATTACATCCAGATGGATAGAGGTGGGTGATGGACAGCTTGCACACAACTCTGACAACGCGAGAGCCCCAATACAGTCAGTCTAAATGGTAGTGTAGCAGTTGTGGGGGATGGGTGGAGAAGCTGAGTAGAATAAAAAAATACCACCTTTGTACAATTCAGCTGTGGGTATTTTATCATGGAGAATAGTTTTATATTACATAGCAGAGATAACTAAATAGAAGATTAAATCTTTAAAATGACTGGTTTCTGGATAAGGTGGTCAAGGATTTGTGATTATGTCACAATACAGTTGTCATCAAAATGATTCATACCCTTCCATTAAAGAAATGCAAAATTTACAATACTCACTCAAATAACTGGAGACTGAAAAAAGTAATGATAAATAAAAATGTGCTAAATTATAATTTAGTGAAATAAGACATTGTTTTTAATTTAATTGAGTTGAAAAATTTTTTAAAAAAACAAGCAAAACGGTCCAGGACAAATGAGAGCACTTTGCTGATGAGCAGTGGGCCAAAATACCTGTCAACAGGTGCAGAAGTCTGATTGAGTTACAGAAAATGCTTGATTAGAGTGATTACCTCAAATGATTGTTCAACTAAATATTAGCTTATGAGTAACATAACGTACATCAGTCTATCATATTTTTTTGCTTGTTTTTTTTTTCTTTTTGTATTTCTTTTAACCCATATTCAGAAACAATGTCAGGGATTTTCATAAAATGTTTTATTTATTATTACTTTTGTCAATTTCAGCTCATTTCAGTGACAGCTGGGTTTTTTTATATACTTAAATATATAAGTAGGGCAAATAAGACTGAGTAAGGCAAGACCTGGGCAGTCAGAACAAGATCCAGGCAATTAACAGCTATGCACTGCCAGTGATCAGATACCCTGCTGGGATAATAAGCTGGCCAAAGGAGGAAGTTCAGACCACATATGTTAAAACACAAAAGCTGCTCACCATCCGTTGAGGGTTCCACCCTAAATCCTGTGTCCAGAGCTAATGCACTAAATGTAAGGGAGAAGGCAGAGGACTAGTGAGCAACAGAGCCACTATCTAAGATGAACCATCCAAGCTCCATGAATACATCAGGAAGATGGCCCCAAGGGATGAAGCCTCAGGCAGTGGAACCTGGAAGAAAAACATCATGGGAGGAAAAACCCCATGGGATGTACTACCGACAGATAACTAAAGTGGCAGATATGAACAAGTCCTACCAATGGCTAGAGAGAGGGCTGGACTGAAGGACAGCACAGAGGCGCTGATCATGGCAGCATAGGAGCTAGCCTTGAGCACCAGAGCAAAAGACGCCCAGATCTACCACACCATGCAGGATGGTGCAGGCTGGGCAAAGAGACCCCTGAAACAATCCAGCACCTAACAGCAGGGTGTAGTCAGAGACTGCATCATTTCAACCAGACATCATTTCCAGATGAGAGTGAGACCTGAATCATCTCTCCATTGTAACAACATACCCCAGTATGTTATTGATTTCTGTCAGATGAGCATTGAAGGTGTTGATAACATTTATTTACTCTTTATTCAATTTACAAGGTTGAAAAATGTGTAACACCCCTTTATGTGTAAAAAACACTGAAAAGACTTCTGTACAGCATGCATCTAAGGTAGAAGGGTTTATTTCTGGGTATGTGTTGTTCATTTTTCTGTTTTTAACACAATTACACTGAATCTAAAAAAAACTTGATGGAGTGTTGGACATTAGGAAAAGGAAACATTTTATAGTTCTGTTCTGGTGGAGATTGCCACCACTTTCATTAAAACCACTTAGTGCAGAATTGACCTTGGTGGACCTTAAGGTAACAAAGTACACAGGGTGATCTTTGACTTCTGTTTAAGATTTATCACAGAAACAGTATTCACTACGTTTATGACACTAGCAACAAGCACTGGACTGCAATGCCTGGCCAAAAAAAAGGTTTCCACCTGGATTTAACTAAGCAAATAGGTACAAGCCTCCTATTGGACAATTACTGCATGGGCAATCCTCTTTCAGCGAGCAACATGTTATGTAACCCCAACTGATGCAATGAGTAGTTTTTCATTTCTTAAACAACAATGTTGAAAGACATCCCATGATCATGGAAAAGATGTTAGTCTGTTTAAAAAGGGTCAAGCATTGCCATGCATCAAGTAGAGAAAACAAGTAAGGAGAAGATCGGGATTGGTGATCACTTCATCATAGGGTGAAATCAAATCGAAGAAAAGCAACATAACTCAGGGTTATGTTTAATAAGCAAGGCAAGTTTATTTGTATAGCACATTTCCTGTACAAGACAATTCAAAGTGCTCCACATACAATCTTAAAAACATTACAGATGGTGTAAAGAAAGCATTTAAAAGTAGTAAAAGGCAGAGACAAATAGCAAACATTTAAATAAAATATATATATTTTTTTAAATGAATGTGATAGGGAAAGTAAGAGCATTTTCATACGCACAATACAAAGGGAACTCGAGGGACTGGGACTGAAGAGTGTAGCCATAAGAAAACCACCAATCAGTGAAGCTAACCTGAGAAAAAGGCTTCAATTTGCTAGAGAGCATAAAGATTGGACTCTAGAGCAATGGAAGAAGGTTATGTGGTCTGTTGAGTCCAGATCTAACCTGTCCCAGAGTGATAGGCACATCAGGGTAAGAAAGGAGGCAGATGAAGTGATTCAGCCATCATGCCTACTGTACAAGCCTGTGGGGGCAGTCTATGATCTGGAGTTCATGCAGTTGGCCAGGTCTAGGTTCAGCAAAAATATGTCCCTAAAGAATGAGGTCAGCTGACTACCTGAATATATTGAATGATCAGGTTAGTCTATCCATGGAATTTTTCTTCCCTGATGGCACATGCATATTCGAAGATAACAATGCTAGGATTCATCGGGCTCAACCTGAACCCCATTGAGAATCTTGGGATGTGCTGGAGAACGCTTTACGCAGTGGTTGGACTCTTCCATCATCAATACAATATCTTGGTGAAAAAATAACGCAGGAAATAAATCTTTTGGTTTTGCACAAACATATTGAAACAATGACACAGCAAATGCATGATGTAATCAAAGCTGAAGGCGGTCCAACGAAATATTAGTGTGATTTTTTTTTTGTGGTGACCTTCTTTTTTGTCAGGCAGTGTATGTGCTGTTCAAAAATGAAAAAGAGGAATGGAAATATAGGATTGACATGAAATAGAAATTACACATCAATATGCAGAGATGTGCATGAAAAATATCCAAGTCAAAGATTTTCCTACTGAGCAGCAGGCACATGCACTAGTTCATTCAGAGTTTGAATCATCTCATATTTATTACACTTGTCACGTTGTGGGTTTCAATCCAACATCACCAATGATGACCAATGTACAGTATATCAGTATATACTGTAAATCATATTTATAATCCAGAAACACAACCTGAATTTTTAGCAATGATAAAATATAACTTAAAAGCACATTATTCAAGTACTTATATAAGTACATGTATAATGACGTGAAATGAAAAAGAAAGATTGAAAGATAAAAGGAATGAATCTGCAGGGCAAAGAGCTGATGTTTACTTACACTGTCTCGCTGGCTGTCGTCCCCGGACCGGTCATCCTTTTGCATGTTGTGGACCACCTCTGGCAGGACTCAGTCACACAGACTTAATAGAAAAAGGAGCTAGAAAAACATACATAAATAAGATTTGTAAAATTAGTCATGTAGTCATTTAAACATCTTTATCTCACTTCTATTGTGTATTGATTAAATAGAAATAAAAACAAAACACTTATACAATGAAAAGAAATAATAATTCAAACATGTCATTTATCATTATTGAGTATTATTGAGTAAGATAGTCCTGTTTAATACCCACATCCCCCATCCCCATCCCCACCCCACCCTTGGGGACTTTGTGGCTTAAGAATATGAAAGCTTTAATCTCCCAGACAACCAAGTACTTGTCTGTACATGTGTATGTATGTGTGTGATCAATGTGTGCCATAAAGAATGTGTGTGTTCATGAGAAAGGAGACGTGCTGGGATCCACTGGCCTATTAGGATGCATTAGAGAGTAAAAGGTAAAGGTCAGTGAATTATCAGAGTTACACAAGCCCATTCTGTTTACTTGCCCTAATAACCCAGAGCTTACACCTGCCTCTGTCTCCTTTCTTCTCTCTGCCTAACACACACACACCCTTAGCCAAGACCAATTGGGGTGAAATGGATGTCCAACACCATTCACAGAGTGCAGAGTGTAAAATGATGAGGCACATGCAGAAAAATTCTCATAGAACTTCAAAGAAATTAATAATATAATTCAAATCTTGATTGGTGTACATTCGGTCAATTTGTGCTCCAGCATTCCTGTCACATATTGTTATCAACCTGCAAGAAGCACGAAGATAGTAAAGCAGACAATTCAGGAATCTTTCATTTTACAACAGATATTCATACTTGTTCTTTTTATACCTCTATCAAAGTTTGTGCGAATGCATTTCTGTAGCTCCATAATGTCTTTAAAGCAGGCATGTTCCATAATAGTAACACCCAGGCAAGCAGTGAAATTTAACCTGCTCGTTCCATGCAAAGTAACACATATAAATGTGTCACTTGCAATTTCCCCTATGATCCTTCATTTCCATGCTCCTTAAGAGCCGGCCGAAACAATACCACTCCACTTTTTTCCTGTCTACCTACCCCCTTAGCAACACTGGAGGTACCCAGAATGAGAGATTAGCCAAAGAAGGCCACACAATATCCTTCAGTTTTGGAAGAAAATTATGTTCCTGGCCTATCTTCATTAAATACACATGGAGTGAGGATACCCAGTCAGTTAACTAGACAGAGTGGTATGTAGTCTTTGCTAATTGGTCTCAGAGGAGAGGAGTGGTTATGTTGAACAAGATTTGCATGGTGTTGCTTTTAGGCTCTAAAAAAGTGTCTTTCATAGAGAAAAATATTAAACACTGTCAATGCACTATGCATACATATGTTCATATAATATCCAGACACTGATAAGGATTTCATAGGTAATAAATCATGCAGATCGTTAATAGTCTGCAAGGAAAGTGCAGTAAGTCGGCAGTACTTCTTTCCATAAAATCAACTTTTAATTTTCCAGCACTTTGTTAGAAATCCAAAACATCTAGTCTTTTATTTTTGTTCAGTTAATGAGAGCTATGAGAGTATTGAGATTGCGCTAAGGGGTTGCTCTAAATAATCACAGCAATATAATTTTAAAAAAGGTAAAGGAAAGTTATGTTAAAGTGTTTTAAGGCACCACAAGCCAGGTAAGTAATCGTGCACAGAGCAAAATGCAAAAATAAAAAATTAGGGCAATCACAGCATTGACCCTCTCTCTGTGCTCATGTTGAGCTCCAGTTTCTGAGGGTGGAATCATAATTGATTTGCCTCAGTGTTTTTTAAATTTTCTTTCACAGATTTTTTTAAAAATTTTATTTAGCATTTTAGTATTATCATCTCTGTTTCAGGGATTCCTACATACATTAACCTAATTAAAATAGCAATAATGAAACTTAAATAAAACACTTTCTCTTTTTGATTTAAAATGAACCTTTTATTCACCATCCTTCTGCCGCCATACATTAAATAATGATGCAATTTTGATTGTGATGTCTTCAAAATTTCTGTCACTGGTATACTCAGTATATTCAGCACAGTTGCACCGTTATTGCACAGAAGCCTGTCTGAAAAAATAGTCAATTATCTTGAGTTTTCTACAAATATTGGAAACAGTAAAGTGCTAATCATCAGCCAAACACCTTCTCTTCTCTGCTTATATGCCAGAATCAGATATCACTCATGAAAGGTCTGCAATGGGATACAATTCATGAAATATACTCTTCCCCATTCCATTTCTCAAAGTTTGGCTTGTGAAGAACTTCAGCCGTTGAAGCATCAGGCTAATTTTGCACAACAGACTCAGCAGGAGTCATGACTGAAAGCTCATACACAAGGGGGTAAATAAACTTTAACACTCCTCATCACAGTAAGTTTTCATTATTCATCTTATTATACAAGTTCATGAAAGCTACACTGAGAGGATAAAAAGTATTTCCAATTTGTAAACTCTCAATCAAAACATTATTAACATTTTATTTTGAAGACAAGAAACTCTTATTTGTGTGCCTAGGTGTGTGCACTGAATCAGTGACACAGTGCCTGCAGGGAAACCGCAGGGGGCTGATTTCTACCTGGGCTGATGAACCCAGGTCAGATTTAGAAGCACTTACACAAAGAATTTAGAATATCATTAAAAAAAACAAATGTAAATTCACAAATTTTGAATAAGTTGAGACAGTTGGCGAATAACAAAAATAAAAAAGACTTCCATATAGTGGTGTTGACATTACATATATAAAGTATTATTTGGGTGTCCAGCAGATTTTATGTATAAGCAGGTTGGACTCTATCAATGTAAACCATAATGTTTTCTCACCCTTAATCATCTTATTTTTTATACTTAACACTTAACTAAGGACATGTTAATATTTAAGTAAAACAATCTAATTGTCCAATTCTAACTTTAACTAATTTAAGCTTTTTAACTGGTAATGACACAGCAGTTACAGTATATGTAAAATTATTAAAGTAAAGCTACTTCAAAACTTGTCGGATTAGGACTTCTATGATCTTTAGCCCAGTAGTTGTGTATGTAGTGCCATATTCAACCCACTATGACCTCCAAATGCAGACGCTGTGAAATGAGGCAAAAGTTGATTGTGGACTGTCTCATGAAATAAACTGTAATAGTCTTTTAAAAGGACTTCCTAAAAAAACATTAAACATCTGCAGCTAATCTAGAACATTGCTGCTAGAATCTACGAGATTTGAACACATCACACCAGCTTCTAGTCAGTCACAGAATAGATATCAAAACCCTTCTAATTCTTTATAAATCCTAGAATACACCCACGATGTTCAGAGAATATAAACCACAATAGCTCTTAGATCCAAAGACTCAGGTCAGCTAGTCCAGACCAGAGTCCAGACTAAACATGGAAAAGCAGCTTTTAGCTGTTATGCTGCAAACAAGTGGAACAAACTTCCAGTGGAGATTAGGTGTGTACTGAAAATGCATGAAATCTGCACAGTAACTTAACTTATCTTGCTTTTAATCAATTTAATTAAGGATTTTATTAGGTTTTTTTTAATTCTATTGTGATTTTTTCTATTTGTTACTGCCTTTTACTATTTTAAATACTTTCTCTGCACTACCTGTAATGCTTTTGTTATTTGTAAAACACTTTGAAATTGCTTATACAGGAAATATGCGATTCAAATAAGCTTGCCTTGCCTTGCCTTGCCTTCGATTGCGTGAAAAAAAAAATCTTAACCATTTCCAACCCTGCAATGAGACAAAGTTGAATTTTGGTTGGGCAAATTCCTTTACCTTTACAGGTTCCTTTATAGATGACAGCAAAACTTCTTTGGGAGAAAAGGAAAAAAAATTCCAACAGTTCAAGATAAGAAATGCTTTATCATGCTGTGGAGCCTTTTTTTTGGGGTCTTTTCTGTCTTTTTTTGTTCGTTACAGAAATGCAATCAATGAAATAAGAAAATTACCAGTGTATTTAGGAGCCAATTGTGTCGGAAAATTTGATTTGGGGAGGAAAGCCTTACATCTTTTCACAGATCAACAACACACAGCTCACATCCAGTGGCACAAAATCATGAATAGGAAGGAAAAAAGAAGTCTTGTTCAAACTAGCCATCATTTTTATTCATTTCCCACTGAAAACCCCAGGCCATTTCAACAGGACTTATGTAAACTCAGAAGAGCGTGAAAACATAGCAATCAACAGGGTGAGAAATTGACACCAGCTATACCAGCAAAATTCTTGTAAAAAGATTCAATGTCTGCCTGGTGGATTTAGGAGAAAAGTTTGCTATTGAGTGGCTAGTGAATTTAGTATTTGTCTGCCTTTGACCAGATGCTCATTTCTAAAAAGCTAATTTCTTGGTCTGCAAGGGAAGAGTGGCAGAAATTACCTGCAGATGACTACAATATAGAAATGCTGCTATTTTCACTAAAGGCTCATTCATTGTAATTGAACAGTGGCAATAATTAGATTTGTGGTACATTTTTGCGTTTGCATCATTTCATGGTTGCACAGATGCAAGGTTTTTTATGTTGTTTGTGTTGCTGCTTTCCCCCCTTCTCTCTTGTTCATTAAAGTTGCTCGTTTTATGTGAATATTTTGCTCCATAATAATTGCTATATTTGTATGTTCTTATTAAGAAAACCAGAATTGTGTTAACTTTAAATGCCATTATTTCTAACCAGATATGTATGCATGAGGTACAGTGAGACCCTCACATCCTCTACCACAGAACAAGATATGAAAACTGCCCTCAGCAGACGCGATTTCCTCCTGTGTCCCTCTGACACATCCTCAGCTGGCTTTTTCAATTAACTTCCTGCCATCTTTAGGAGAGCGATGGGAGTTTATCCAGCATGATCACATTAGGTTACAGAACAAACAAAAAAAAGAAGCCGAAAATGGCTTCTCCTCAACCAGTAGTAGCAGGTCACGGCTGTCTAATATGCTCTAAATTTCAGCTGCTGTGTGAAACATCTCTTTTCTCCTGTTGAGATCCCCTAGCAGCTTATTGAATAATCACTCAAAAGTATCTCAGGCTTTTATGGTAGCCATTCAATCAGCTGACATGAACGAGCATTGTGGTTTTACTAAAATCACGAGTCACTTTTATCATCTTTGGCAGATCACTGTAGACCTTATTAATGAATAACACTTTTTGTTGAATTTGTCTAGCAAATTTTCTGGAAGTCACTAGAAGATTGCATATAACTGACATTAATAATTAAGCTCAGATGGTAGAGTCTAAAATAGAGTGATCAACAAACACATTATTCAAAGCTGTCTGAAAAATCCATCGTAGATTCTTCAAATTAGAATAAATTGCAACCCATTACACGCTACATCACAGTGTTTTCGGACTAAATTGGCAGTGACACTTGTCTGGAGCACACTAAAAGCTCCCCATGTACCATCCAATTATCAGTCTGGTTTCTCAGCCTCTGACTGAAGTGGAGTTCTTTCACTCATCTAAAGATGGCACAAAACAAATCAGTATCCTACTGATTTTATTTTGGTCATTTATGCCAGCTTTAGGACCATTGTAGAACCACTTCTAGTCAGATGGGCTCTTGCACACATGAATAAATGAATGCTAGAGGGCTCTCAGTGTTGAGGAGCAAACAACAGTTTCCCCGCCCACAAACTTAAAGCAAGAACTGAAATATAGCGGTGGCTCCTCCAAGTGGCACTTCAGTTACTAAAAATGAGACTAAAACTAGAAACTTGTGTGGATAGACCTTGTTACAAACTGACTTCATGTGTCCCATGTAGTCCTGCCCTTTCTGCAGTAAAGCCATTTGCTCCATAAAACTGCAACAATGATCCATTCATCACTTAAATCAGCAGCCAGTAAAGGACTGTCACCTCTTGTAATACAATCAAGCGCTTACACACACACTGACATGTGTCAAAAGTCAAGGCAAGCCAGCATTCACTTGCACAAACACACCTTTGAAACGCGACCTGATGGATTTGTGCTGTCTTTTCATACAGATGCTTCATTTCAGAAAGGATGATGATGCTCCTTAGGCTTCAAAAATATACTCTTGATCGTATGCAGTGCTTGTAGGATCACCAATTTACTGTCAAGTATGGACAAATTGAAAGTGGTTATAATACAGCCATATCTGGCAAAACAGCTCAATTTACTTTCCATTTATTTGTGTAACACTCTGTTGACAGTGATGAGCCCTTTGTAGCAGCTCAAAACAATTTCACAGCAAGCTGGCCAGGGATGAAAATACAATAACATTTACTTGAAATGTAAATGAACTCTCACACCCCAAGCTCCTTGAAAATAATTGTCTGATATCCCACCTATTGTCTAGCAGACCCAAGTATGAGTCACACATTTTATTGTTTTCTTTTTGTGTTTTGAAATAATGGCCGTCAGATGTGGTAGAATTTTTGGAAAACAGTCTGACATTGGGGATCTGTATGATTCAATAAATGTTATTATAGCACTGCACTGTAGTACTGTAGGATCATCTTCAAAGTCAGCTGATGATTATGAAGCACTTTGCAGCTAAAGGAATATTTTCCCAAGGAATTGGTGAACCTTATCCAATCATCTGAAAGACATTGACCCCACTTTCGATCAATGGTGCTCTGTGTTTCCTGAATGGAATGAATGAGTATGTGTTGGGCGTGGGTATAGCTGCTATTGGATAGCTGCAGTTGATATATTCCACTATTCCACAGTTCTGACCAATGAAGGCTTTTTTTAACTCATACAATCCCACTTGGTCCAGTGAACAATTCAATTCTGAGGGAACATGTGATTGTTTATATTTTGTTTTGCTGCCCTCAAGTGGTGAAATATATCACATTCATGCTGTCATATAAGGTCAACAGCCATCCATCATGTAGTCCCAATAACAGATGAAGACAATCCAACATAGTGATTATTATCTGATTATGAAAATTAAAATAGTTCTGTAATGCCATTGGTTTTAATCAGAAGCATAAGCTGAAGTCTGTCATCTAAGACTAAATCTCTACAAAAAAACAACATTACTATAAGTTTTACAAGGGAATTTAGAGGTTTACTGGGGTAAACAGACATTTCTGGGGCCTCTGAAACTGTATTTTGTAAGACTTCTTTCTTCTTACTGCTTGCTCTTAATTAAGGAAGGCTTTCTCAGCGCTAGTTGATTGCTCCCAGTGGAGCAGGTAAACCAAAGAAAGTGTTGTATAACACCGACAATGAATCCCCACACAGTTTTTCAGTCAGTAGCAGTCACAAGCCACAGTGCTAGCCTGTCAACAATCACTCAAGTGTTGCTGCCTAATTTAACTCCAACTTACTGAATGTTAATGAAAAGATTTTAACATGTCTTGCAGATAAACATTACTTTACTAATTATGTGGATTAAAACTGTGTATTGCTTTGCTTTAAACTGCCAGCAGAGGTTCCTAGAGAGCTGAAGATGCCTGGATGTTACTACTGACAGCTTTTGCTTCCTCCTCTTTCTGTTGTATAATAATGATCATATTAATAAATAATATTATTAATAAAAAATGATATATTAATGATATTAGAAATGCATTATAGATATGAAAATAAACATATATTAACTACATTTTTCAGTTCTCATTTCAGATTCAGATTTCTTCGGGGACAATAAAGGAATCTGAATCTGAAATTAGAGCAAAAAAATGTAATTAATATATGTTTATTTTCATATTTATAATGCATTCTTGGGTAAATTTGTCTCTCTCTATCCTTATTTGTAAAACCAGTTCACACACACAATTGTCTTTCCTTTTTCCAGTGACACACATGGCACTAAAGCCTGATGACATCACTGACCTGAGGCATTACAAGGCCCTGCAGAGCTGGTGATGAGTCACTACTATCCATACAATCCAGCAGGAAACAGCAGGCATGCAGTGATGAGCCAAATCTCAGCCTATCTCTCATCATTTGTTATTCAACATGCACACTGATGACAGACTGGACACCACAGTGCTGCTTGATACCAAGGTCACAAAGCCATTTGTGGTACTTTTTCCAACATATAAGGACCAAGGTTGTTCATGAATGACTGGCAGCATAATTGGCTTGTATGCCATAATTGTGATTATCTAACTTGATCTGTAAGTTTTGAGCTTCAAATGAATTTGAGTAATACAGTATAATGTAGTATAAAGCTGAATTTACTTTCAAATGCCTCATAAAAATCACACTGCACTGACCTATTAAAAGGGATTTGCTACACTCGTACCTGCAGGAAAAAAAAATCTTTACACTGTGTCCAAGCACATTAGAACATTTTCACCCAAGGCCTGACAAGATATTTCCCTCGGTACAATAACTTCAGCTTCTGTGAATGTCTGCTGTGTCGGTATTCCACAAGGTTTTTTTTTTTTTTTAACCCCTCCAACTGTCTTTCTGTTCTGGCAAAATTTCTTCTGTATGATTCCTCATAACACTGCAGAGCACCCAGAGTTTCATAGTGTCATATTCATTCACACCTACTACATATTCATAAACAATAAGCCTTGTAAACCGTATAGTAAATTATTTCCTTTGTAAAATCAAAGCCTCATCCTGTCTGTTTTAGGTACTATGTTTTGATTGCAACTTCCTGTTCTGTTGCAAGCGCAGCATACAATAACTCCAGATCTACAACAGTTTTAACAAACAATGTTAGTTCTACCACCCCGCATACACTTGTCAGAGTCTGTCTTTATCATTGCTGTTTCATAACTAAAGATTTATCTTTCTTTATGAAGTTTTTCTGCTCTCAATTAAGTGCTGTTCCAGGAAGCCATTAAGTTAGGCAAAGGTTTTGCTGATGGAACATTCCCTATTCATATTCATCATCTCAGAGGATAGAGTAAGTCCCAGACTGTGGAGACATGGGATTGCCACTGGTTGCATAACATCATCTTGATATCTGAGATTGCCTCCAGTGATGACCAGTCTTGTTGCTGCTCCACACCATCATGATGCCTCCACTAAAAGCTGTTACCGTATAAGTGCGGCTAACAGCATAGCGCTCTCTGCATCCTCTCCACACTTTGTCCCTACGATCTAACTGCCATTGACAGAATCTGTACTCATCACTAACATAACACCCAGGTGCCAGTGCGCATGCTACCGACACTAGTGCAAACAGGAGGACTGATGGTAAACGGCAGTAATGGCAGGCCCTCTGGCAGCCCCATGAGTCCAGAAATAGGCTGTGGGCAGTCTGTTCTTGATTGTCTGGCCATGTCCTCCTGCACAACTTAACTGGAAATCTGTAGAAAACTACCTATGGTTCCTGAGTGCCAACGGCACAAAGAAATGGTCTTCTTGTGATGTCGTCTTCCTGGGACTCCCACTTTATGGCCTCTCTCCAACATCCCTCATTATACAGAATTTAGCCTTCAATTTGGAGACAGTGCTCAGGCTCATACAGCAAATAATGTTGCAACTGATTCCTTTCCTCAGTCAATACATTGAGGAGCCAAGGAAAGCTGGTGTCTGTGTGTTCTCTGACTAACTCCCCCCCTTATCAGGTATTTGTCCCCTCATAATAGCAACCTATGGTTTCAAATTGATTAAACAAATGTTAAGTCTGCTGAGGATCATTATTGTAGCCTGTGTTAGCCATAAGCCACGTTGTAATTAGCCTTAAGTTAATCACGTTCTATGCTAACTGGGCTAGCGTATATTGATTTGCAATAGTTCCAAGACTTATGGAATTAGCTGCATACTAGTTTTGATCTATTGTGTTTTGTGTTTAATTCCTGTACTGTTGGATTAAGAGCATTATTGGTTAGAGATCTTATAATTCTAGAAACATGCAAAGTTGTAGTATTTCCATTTTGTTGTTTATTTACTGTATAACGTGTTGAGGCTGATATTTTGCTGAAGAGATGCAAATGAACACAGCTGTACTTGTTGTAAGACCTATGCCCACAGTTGTATGTAATGTATGTCACACATTTGCATGAGTCAATACATGCAGGGGCCAAGGAAAGCTGGTGTCTGTGTGTTCTCTGACCAACTCTCCCCCTTGTCAGGGCTTTTACACACACAGGTGCTAATCAAGCCTGATTGTCAATACCTGAGGTACCAGAAGCTTAAAACAAGAGTCAATAGCAGAATATGGTGTTTGGCATTGACATAGAACAGGGGTGTCAAACTCCGGTCCTCGAGGGCCAGAATCCTGCAGGTTGTATCTCTGCTCCAACACACCTGACTCAAATTAATGAGTAATTGTGCAAAACTGTTGTATCCTTTTAATTTGAGTCAGGTGTGTTGAAGAAGGAAACGTTGAAATCCTGCAGGACAGCGGCCCCTCGAGGACCAGGCTTTGACACCTGTGACATAGAAGAATAGGGCTATTCAACTCCAGCTCTCGAGGGCCAGTGTCCTGCAGGTTTTAGGTGTTACCCTGCTCCAAATCAAATTGAGCCAACAGTTTGTTGTCAGGTTCTGTACAATGACATATTGATTTGAGTCAAGTATTTTGAGGGATAGAAACATCTAAAACCTGCAGGACAGTGGCTCTCAAGGGCTGGAGTTGAATAGCCCTGGCAGAGAAGATTTTCACAGGTGCAACCCACATACCTAAATCTGCTGTTCATCCCACAAATGCTTTTTCTTTACAAACTTGCCACTATTTAAAAGGGAACAGTAATGTGTATTCCCACAAAGCATTGTTACAAAGAAATTAAATTAACCAAACACAAATTTCCTTTACTTTTTGTAAAAAAAAAAAAAACTTTATGCTAAGCTTATAATGCTATATCTTCTTTATTTGCAGCCTTAGTGTATTTAAGAAGGATCCACAAGGGCTAAAGACTAGAAAGCTAGTCACAGGACAACACACAGCCTCACAAAGAAAAATAGGTACCAGGAAGATATGCAAAGAAAGCAATGACTGATTACGAGCAGGTGTGGATGGCAGGATCAGAGCATCGGTGTAATCAGTTAAACACAGAACAAGGGTGGAGCAAAAACAGGAAGCACAAGTATGATAAATGAACAGACTGTCTTTTACATAAGGTGGGAAGGATGTATCTAAAATCTCTACTGATGGCACAGTCTATGAAAGGTTATGGGATTTTTTAAAGTCTCTCCTTTGCCTCATGTCTAGAGAGCCCAAGGTTGTTTACCATGGCATCACAGATTGGAAGTTTTGGTTTTTTTCAGAAGTATATATGAACAAATCAAAATGATAAATGAATCAATCGATTGTAGTTGTCCTAAAACATTCAGTCGACAGACATAATGTTTTTCTTTCAATTGAGAAACTCAATCCCCTGGGCAGACTGTGTGAAGGTTACTCTGGGTTAAGGTAAGCAAAGTAGACAAACTAATCAGCTGAGGAAAAGAATGCCAAAGTTCTGCTGCTCTGAGGTGATTTGTCATTTCAGATTTCTTCTCATGTTATATAAAGACGACCCAGCCTCTGAGGGTTAGTTTGGCTCGGATTATAAGAGGAAAGCCAGGATACTGATTACATATCTGTAATCTTATTTTTATAAAAACATTTCCAGTGGCAGAAATACAGAGCAGGGCTGATTTCTCAAGTGAGATGACCAGATTTGCCAGCCTGAAGCAGCAGAGAAATGATGGCATCTTGTCCGCATAATGACCAACTACTATAAAACCACATATTTTCCAACAGATAGGCTCAACCAACTTGTGCATCAAGAAAAAAAAGTCCCCTTAATTAGCAATTAACCTAATAGTAGTATTTGCTGATGATTCAGACTCAAAGTCAAAACTCATATGTAGACACATCTCCAACACCATGACAGAGATGTATTATAAAATAATGTATCTCATATATCAGGCATATCGTCATTAAATTACATCTGGTACAATTCATTGTTCAAAGCCCTAATAAGTATGGCCATTTATATAACTGATTTATGGAAGAAGAAAAAAACAGTTAAACGCAAACCTATCCTTATGCTGCAAATCAACATGTTAAAAGGCTTGAGATTAATTTATGCTTCCCTGAGGCTTGTAAGCTAACATCCCTAGAAGGTCACATGGGACTAAACACTGAGACTTTGCAGCATCCACCCACTCTGGTAAGAAACGGGGGGGAAAATGGGGATGGAAAGGCAAAATGCGGAGTGACATTTCACTTCAGACAGTGTAGCTTGAACCAGAAAATAAGGCCAAACAGCTAAAAAAAGAAAAAAAAAGTCATAATTATGATTCATCTCAGGGGGACATTTAGTGTGTCTATGCAGATACAGGGGACTATAACATGGATGAGAAGATGTAACACGTGGAGTTTTCTTATTTTTATTGTGATGCTGGCATTGAACCAGACTGTATTCATTAATCCTGTACTCATTCAAAAAGGAGAAATGATCAACAAACCATTTTAATGGCACATGGTATATTGTGGCATTTTATTTTAGATAGGAAAATGTTTAGGAGATTATATGAATACATGAATTACAGTTGGCCTTAATGGGTTGTGACCCCATCACTCACAGCACACTCAAGCCTTGTGGTGACAGGGAAGTGACAAGGCCAAAAACACATATAGGTGCCACCTTCAGGATTACTTAACCCTCCTGTTATGTTGCGGGTCAAATTGAACCGTTTTGATTTTTAAAAATAAATAAAAAAACACACTTAAACATAGTTTTTTGGTATGAAACTTCTTCTCTGCTATGCTTAATTGGGGTAATGAGCATATGAAGTAAAAATGGTTCATTTCCCATATTTGCAACACCCCCCTACATGTTTATGTTACATAGATGATGTTCGAGTCAATTTCACCCAGCAGTCAAAATGGAGGTCTGGAATGGGTCAGAAAAGCCAAATACTGATTGTTTCTTTGCAGCTGTGAGACGTATTTCACTCCAGTCGAGCACACACACACAGCAACACACACACATACATTCATACACATGCATGCACACACACAATGAGAGGGCACTCATCAGGGTAGGGGCACAGCATGTAAAAGGAGTCCTACCAACATCACGTTCTACTGCTACATATGATATAGTCTGTCTTTTCAAAATGAGCTGCCATGCAGGCTCTGCAACTCATCTTTGCTCATGACAATGAAATGGATGAGGATGTGTCTGAAGATGAAGACCATCTTAGAATAGAGTAGAGTAGAATATATTTGTCATTGTGATAGTTGTCACGAAATTGACTGTCATAATGACAGTAAAGATATTGTTTTCTATTCTATGTTTACATAATGATTGAACAGGTTAGTAATAGACTTAATCATGAGATATTAAGTATGTTTATCAGAATATATTTTGTTTCTGAGACCTTTGGATAGCTAAAGAGGCCCTGGGTCGAATTGACCTGGGAACATTATTGCTGTACCTAAGAAAATGAACATATGGATGGTTAAAACCTGTGCAATTAAAAGAACACAAAAATAAAAAAAATCACCTAAGACATTGAAATAGATGCAAACAATAGAGATGTAGTGATGAGATCTAAATCCATACATGCATATATATTGGCTGGCAAAGACATGTTACTAATACAGAAGATAAATGTGATGAATGTGTTTAAACTAATGAAATCGTGCCCTAAGGCATTCATTCAAGGAAAAAGGCCATGAGCGACCCATATTTATGTGCACCATATATCAAACAGCTTGGCACCCTGAATGTCATGTTTAAATAGAAAGCAACCAATGTTCTCTCACTTTTTAAACAAAAATGACATGATTAAAGCAGGAAGTGTGATTTAAAAAAAAGCATTGCATGTGAAGCTGACATAGTTGGAAATTAATATTGCCAGTGGTTGGAGCCACACTACAACCAAACATGCCTTGTGATGGACAGGCATATTTTTCTGGATATAATTACACAATCATAATTAATAGTAGTCTATAAGCAAAAACCCTCATAACATGCAGAACAAAAATCTCTGTCATTTAAAGAAATAAAGAAGATAAACTGTTATTTCCAATGAAGGAATAAGGTAAATGTCAACAAAAGATTAAACTTGCAGCCAGTAGATGCAAAAAAAAAAAGAAAGAAAGAAAAAGTAACAATTAAGAAAGAAAGTCAAACAAAAGTCTAAAGAGTCATCTGACTTTACTGATAATATCCCAAACATATCTCTTTACTGGGTAGAAAAGAAATGCTCACTCATCTCTGTCATGGCTGTCAGTGTTACATAACCTCAAACACCAGTATCTGAACCCGCTCCCGACATTGTCAGAAAATTGTAACTTCTTTCCAAAACTGAAAGCAGAGAATGGTTTGAACTTCTCTTTGAAGTCAAAGATCTTTTTCTTTTTTTTTTAATCCTTACACAATGCTGATAAATGGGCTGTATGTAGTGTTCTTATTGACCTCTCAAAGTCCTTCAAAGCCACAACCATAACACACATTTAAACATCACATTTTATTGTATATTTTATTGTACATATGCACTGAAAGCAGGTATGTGATTCAGTACTTTTATCAAGGACATGCAAGCATGTGGACTGAAAAAAATTGGGCTGAGACTCAGCCTCAAATGAGAAAAGGATCAAACACTGAGAAGACAACAGGAAAGGTGCAGCCCATTCAAAAACCAGTTTTACAATGGAGCAGCAGTGGTTATGGTTGGTTATGAAACTGGCTGGTGGTAGATCAGGTGGTCGAATGACCGGAAGGTTGGCGGTTCGAATCCTGCTCTCCTAGTCACCTGTCGTTGTAACCTTACTATGTTGTTAATTTAGAAAATACAAATACAAAGTTATCTATATGAAGCACAGCCGAAACAGGATCATTCTTTAAAAACTGTCTTTGTTAATGGACGTGATGACACTCTTTGTCAGCAGAGAGGAGTAGAGGATCTAAGTGCTGGAACAGGAGCAGAGCAGTGATGAACATAACGTACTTTAATTAACTCACAAACTGAGCAAAACCAAGGACACTGCTGGGCAGGTAATCCAAATGAGAGCAAAATACTAAATATGGAGGCAAGAAAACCAGAAAAACCTATAGAAATCAAGAAGGATAAGATAAGAATATATATATATATACACACACACACACACACACACATAGTATGCAATCTCAGGTTATTAATATATATACAATCTATGGTGGAACCCAACCCAGTGTCATAATTTCGGGGTTTTTGCTGTATTTTGTTTCCTTTGGTTTGTTGTCTTATGCAGCTGATACTTCCTGTTCATTTGAAATGGTTTCCCTAACTTTATTTGAACTACAACTTGTTTGCTTCTCACCCAAGAGGTATTCCATGAAGCAGGATTATGGGAAAGCCTCGATTATTTTGATAAGTCTGGCTCATCAAAGTAAGAGTTCCATTCCATCAATGTGGCTGAAATAAGTTCCAGCTGAGTTACCATGGTAACTAGTGCTGGCAAACGGGTCTGCTCCGGACCAGACTAACTGCCCAGTTTATTTAAGTCTCATGTGAAAGAATGTCCAACAGTGCAAAAGGAGACTCCCAAAAGAGCGTTCTGCCAGGTAAATTCTGCACTCAAGCTGCTCTTGTCATGTAATAAGATAATCAAATCTATTAAAATCAGATAACTGTATTTCCATTGTTTCTCAATTAAATAAAGACCTTAATATTGCAAAAGTAAATCAATGAGTTGCAACATAAAGTACATTTAAGGAAAAATAGACTAACTGCATTTATCATTAATTCAAAGAAGGAGCAGAGATACAAAGAACATTTGCAGCAGCAGCCTGGGTCTTTTTATTTGTGGCTACATTTATGCATTTGAAGACTATTGTGATGATCAAATTAAGCTTGTTACCATTATAGAAGATATTCAGATTTGAATTTCACTTACTGCCACTTTTGTCATTGTCTAAACAGGTTAGTTTTGTTCATATATAATAGTGAAGACTTCATTTTATAATAAAAACATCAGTATCTTTCATTTAATTCAATTTCATGAAATAATCAACGGTTACTAGGTCAGTGATTTTCACTTACACCTAACTCAGTAGAACTAATTAACTAAAATGTATTGTAAGTATTATGTGGTCATAATGTTAATGTAGCCACATAGTTATTCTTAAAGTTTATTCATCAGTAAAATGGACAAGATCAGGTTATTTGTGTAAAACATTTAATATGAAATTTAAAGAACTTTAGAGGATCATTCATCCATTTATTTGGACTTGTTAGACATTCCAGGTACATGCACCAAGCAAGACAATGCAAATCTATCTTGAATCAATCTTGATTCAAATAAGGCTGAGTTGCATTTATGGAACAACTTGAGGCTTACTTAAGAGATGGCGCTAGTTTGAATCTGACTTTTTCAGGTAAATCTCATTGAGCAACTTTATTGGAATAACCCCTGGTCTCAGTTGACTTTCATCCCCCATTCTTCATTAGTGATTACTTCTCAGACTGCTTTTACCTCTCTTTTTTCATCCTTTTCCAGATCATCATCTAAAGGGTCTACTTTTGTGCATGTTTTGCTTCCCACCCTGTTTGAACCATTGTTTCTATTTGAATTACTTCCGGTCGGTCCGGTCTTGTTTTCTGACTCTGCCCAGTTTTGAGATCGTTTGGATTACCCTTTGGTTTTAAATGTGCTTCTGGTTAGTTGGCAGCAGTCAGGAGGAAAACTTCTGGTCCAAGCTCAGTGGAGCAGTAAACTGGTTTGACAGGTGTGGACAAAGAGAGAGGGAGATTTACATATTTTTGACCTAAGCATGGCCTGATAATTATAAAGCACCAAATAAAATACCTTTTAATATAAATCACAAACTTACTAAGTAAAAAATTAAATGGTAGATATGATTAGGAGAGGGTGGAGGCTATAGTTATGACTAAGCTAAAGTGCGTCAATTATGGTTTTATTGCAGGACAAATGGATCAAATCATCCAAGTGCCGCCTTTAAAGTTTATTCATTCTTTCCTTGTGTAAACAGCAACTCTATAAGACACTTAATTCCAGTTACCCCACAGGCTGTGTTCACTCCAAGCAATACAATCACTTCTGGGTGAGAGCCGAATTGACATGTTACAGTGCAACTCAATCCAGTTGTCTGTGCTTGCAACATTGTGGGGAGACTGAAAGATCAATAGATGATGCATGCCCTCCTTCAACTGTTAATCTTGGACAGACACTCTGTATTTGTCTGTGTGGCATAGTAAGCATATGTGATTAAAAAAGGAGTTTAATTTCAAGAAAAACATTACCTCAGTCTGCAGAAGCACAAACCCTTCCCAGTCTTCAGTCTGCAGCTAATGTTTTTAAGAGGAACACTGGAGTAACCCAGTCCAAACAAGGCGGGGTAAAATGTCAACAGTTGTTTATGGAAAGTTTTCTGCAGCAGAGGGGAATAAAGTCTTTTTGTTTTTTTTAATTTGTGAAACAAAGCATAAGGATGTGATGTGCAAGAGATGATCAAACATAACCAGCATACCACCACTCTCTGGAGACATCAAGACCCCCCCACATCCTAACCATTCACTCCACATTTAAGGCCATGCAGGGCAAATCAAAAGGTCATAGCTGTGCATCTCTAAGTCATGTAAACTGTTGTGCTTTATTTTTAAAGAAGCTAATAAACACAATGACAGGACTTCCAGAGTAACAAAGGAAAAGGTTCAGGTGGTCTTTAGGCCCCAGCTGTTTCTCTCTTTTCTCTTCTGTCCCTTAGAGGTCACTCTTCCGGCCAAATGTAGCAAAGTCATTGCATACAGATGCTGTTTCTGCTGCTGCAGGGACAAAATTACTCCCAAGGGCTCATCTGTTTCATCATTCTCTGTGCATGTTTGTATACAACATAAGTTGTAGGCCACGCTGCTGGTCATAGTAGTGTGGCTTAATAGTAAGATGTTATTTCGTGGTTCTCTTGATGCCATCCAGCTGTTGTAGGTGTCTTTGCAGAGACAAAACAAGATAAATGGGGAGAAAGAGAGAAGCTAATTTGATCCTTTCTCTGTGGTGTTTTAAACATGTCTATATGACTTGTTATGTGTCACGGGAAGTTATGTGTACTCTGAAATCATGTCTAGAATGCTTCCTTTTAAGGGTATGCATTGAGAAAAGACTCCATTACAAGTTCAAAAGTCACACTTGCCCTTGGGTTTTAATGTCAAGCAGCACAGTCTGTACTGAATTTGTGGCAATGTTGCCAAACATCTAGAGGCAGGGAACTTCTTTACCTCAATAACAAATCATGTTTCCTGTCACTTATAAGTGAATAACAGATGTAAAACTAAAAGGTGAAAATACTTTATTAAACAACTGAGCCTGACTTTTACAGTCAATATAGCTGCCCAGTAAAAGTTACTGGAACTGAATGGTCCCAGAATGACCTAAAATCCCTGAGTGCACAGAGATTTCCCTACTTATTGTTATGGGAACAGACTTTCCAATAAAAAGATACTTAAATGCCTTTGGCATTGCTTGCATTGATGTGCTTGTGTGTGTGTGTGTGTGTGTGTGTGTGTGTGTGTGTGTGTGTGTGTGTGTGTGTATGTGTG
>JAOXYM010000012.1:11498087-11509584 GCA_028567055.1 Leptatherina wallacei | reverse complement strand
GTGTGTGTGTGTGTGTGTGTGTGTGTGTGTGTGTGTGTGTGTGTGTGTGTGTGTGTGTGTGTGTGTGTATATGTATGCATATTGCAGTGCCTCTGAGTGAGAGCTTTGGAGGACTTATGCATGTTTCCCCTTGCCAGAAAAACAGAGGAAAACAAACACTGCCTTTATTACAGTAATGAATATGCTTTGGGAAGCAAATGATATAATTTTCCATTAACTCCCACTCAAAAAATGCCAAGAACAGCTAAGGGAAACCTGTGACATTTGACATTGTTGGCACCAAACACTACAGTCCACTCTTGTTTGACCCCTGAACCCTTACCACTGGAAACTCGCTGCTGCATCGCTTACACTATCAACATTACTCGAGCATTTTTCTGCAAACAGGGGCATCTTGGAACAGCAGAGTCTGATAGACATTTGAGTTGACATTGTCAGTTTGAGTTAAGGTCTTGCAGATGATCAGATTTGTGCATGTAGCCTACATGAAGACACTCAAAAGGAACAGCAGAGACCTCTTTAGAAGACTAATACAGACCCATAAGAAGCGATGCAGAAGCCTCTCATGCTTGTACACTAAACAGATTTTACATCGACTCAGGCTCATTACATTACAATCCCCTTTCGCTCACTAGCAGCAAGACTCATTCAGAAAAGAGATCCAGTTCAGCTCAACAGCAGGAATAAGGCAAGAGGCTTGTAGGAATAAAAATGTCATGTATGCTCCAAAATCATTTTCTCTGATGTAGAATGACTTAAAAGAAACCATTGTTGAGTCAGCCCTGGCATTCATTATTCAGTCTGATCTCTTCACTGAGGAAGAGGGTTATGAACCCTCCTGTCATATTCAGCAGGTCAGCCTTGGAATAACAGCACTCAGGTGATGCACACCTGAAACAATGGGCTTACTGTACCATTTACATCACACTGATACACCCACGTGGAGGAGGAGTGCAGCGCTGTTTGATAATGTGGCAGTATATATTTGCATAGTAGAGGTCAGGTACAACACAAGGCTCCCTGTGTTCTACACTGCAATAAAGGAGCTCTGGTTGACAGGCAGGTAGATATTGGAAGCTGCAGGCTAATTCCCCTGCTTAGGACCTACAAAGGACTGAGGAAAGAAGCTTGTTTGCATCGCTACAGTATTAACTTCTCATCTTAAGACAGCTTCAAACTAAGAAAAACTAAAGAAAATGTAGATGGAAAAGCTATCATGATGTCATAACAATGACATGATCATGTAATGAGCCATATGAAACATAAACAGGTCCATGTGTTTGTGAGCTGGTCAGCTGGATCTCCATGAAACCTCCTGGATCTAATAAGAGTGTAGAGTTGTATGAGAATGATGCAACTATATAAATTCACTCTTCCTGTGTTAATGAAGACAACACATCATCCCACAAACACATGGAAAAGGGCTGCACTCCTTGTATGGGCCCCAACATTTACAAAGACATCTGCTTTACACTCCAGCAAGTTGCTTTTATAGCAGTTAGATAAGCACATTCATGGTAATCAAGAGAGCACAGGGATTAATCTTAAAGGAAACTGTGGTAAAGAAATAATTATCTCCCTTGTGTGGCAGTTAGATAGGAAAAACTTTAACACTCGCAAGCATGCTTCACTTAAATCCATACAGATACATCCTGACAAAAAAACACACTAACAAACACATGCTACGCCTACTGTGTCAAGTTGTATTTTCATTTCCCAGTCTTTACCAATGAGGTCATAGCATTCTTTTTTTTCTAAAATGAGACATACAAAGGCTACCAACTTTAATTTAAACAACGGCTGTGTCATTCTTCTTCCCTCTGAATCTATGTGTGACTGCAGCACAATTTGGAGCAGGCCTATTTATAGCTGGCTACCAACAGTCGCCACCACCACCATCACTCCCCTTCAGCCTGAAAGTCACACCAGGAGATTTTGGGAGGGGAGTCCTTGAGCTCCCCTGTCAATGCGAAGCATTGCAGTGACAAGTTTGCTGATGAGGTTGGTCACTGTGAAGTCGCACTGCACCGGTCCCTCCCCTGGAGCACAAGGCTGCTTTCAATGCATCCTTCAAACATACAGAATGAAGACACATGCACTCCAGTGCATGAGCGCCCATGCATGTAGATTTGAACATAAACACAGATGCACATACTGTATGCAGATCTGCACATGCATGCATAACTTCTAATATGAGTAAGAACTGAGGCAGAGTTGATGTTGTTTAGATACATGTGGTCACATTTATTATACTGATGTCATTTCACAACTACTCGTGTCACTTTTACTTCTTCAGCAACTCCAAATAAAGACAAGCCACTCCAGTATTGTACAACTGTCCTGCTGCTATCAATACAGACACACGGGAAGAAAAACATGAGAAAACTTACCTTAAATTCTGTTCAGAAAGTTCCAGAGGGAGATTATTTATCCGTGTCTGGCTCTTGTAGATTGTCCCCTGTGTTTTCCAAGAGTTCCAATCAAAGAACAGAAAACAAACAAAAGTATCTGATGTGCATCTCAGACATAGCAAGTCCTACTCTGCTGCTTACTGATGCTCCCTAGAATAAGGAGGGAACTTTGCTCACAGCTCTCAGGCTCACAGCCAATCATGTCAGACTGATTTCTTCCTCTTGGCCAATCACATGCCTCTAATGCTCCACACATTCACCCCTCCTCCTCCTGCTGGAAGTTCTCATGGTTGTGCACAAACTCGTAGAGTATGACAAAGTGGAAGGAATTGCTATAATATTTACATGATGAGGGATTAAGAATAGAGCAGCTATGGAAACATTTCCATTACGAATAAGTGGCTTACAAGAAGAAGCAGCAGAAACTTTTTTTATTTATTCAAAGATTAATTGGTTAGGATTTAGCTTGTCAAGTTGCTGTTTAAAAGATTATTTATTAGATCTGTTTTATTTGGTTTAAGACTTCTTTTATATGTCAGCTCTGATAAATCCCTGTTTTACTACGTCCTGTATAAGTCAAATTAATGCAGGATTATATTAAAGGAGGGATGATAGGGGATTATTTTTTGAGATACTGAAAAATAAAAAGATGAGTTACAGCTCATTTAATCCTCTCAGTATTTCCACCTTTAACTCTTCATAGATAACTTGTGAAGTAAAGATAAGTAAACACTGAATCTAATTTGGTTTTTTTTTTCTTACTTTATAGCACACTCACAGACACATCTGGATTTCCCAGAGATTAGGGACCAATCCTAGTTCCTGCTCTCGGCCATATAACTTGACCCTATTCCTGTCAAATGATAGTGTGATAGAGTGATAACCACAATGAAATCTGCATTCCCTGAAATACACAAATAGCAAATGTTCTCAACAAAATTACAGATAGCTTTATCTTACTTCAGAGCCATGGAACATCTGATATATTTGTATAGTCCTGAAACAAGCTCCATCATTTCCATTTAGCTATTAAAGCTATTACTTCTAACAAGACTGTTCCAATTGTGCACTCTCAAACATCATTGTTTTTGCTTTGAAGACACTGAAGATACTGTGATTTTCTCCTCTGTAAATAGTTAGATTCAGTCGGGTGGGGCTTGGGGTTACCTTTTCTGTCTCACAAGTGTAGCATTTTGTGGTCAGACAGCCGAAGGGTTGCGTAGGGCAGCGGTCAATGCAACACGTGGTTAAATTTATGTAATCGGGGTTTGATGGTTCGTCTCTGCTGAATTCAAAAGTTGGATCACATGCATCACAGTAAGACCCATAACCAACTTGAGGGGTAATAGAGAGTGCAAAGCCACACCTACTGTATGCATGGCAAGCATCAGAAATAATCAGATCAAAGTGTGCACCTTGTGAGAGGCCCCTCTGGGCAACTGCTGCCAATCCTGTGTGCTGTCCTTTTAGTGCACGTCTGGATTCATTTGTTCAAGGCTCCCATCCCCACAAACAGCTTAAAATCCATTTTGCATATAGTTTCATAATCAACCCCAATCTGAACTTTTTCAAAATATGTATTCAATAAAAATAAGGATTAACAAAGCTCAGAAATAAAACCTCACAGTAACTCTTAAACATGCAGCTCCAGCTGCATGTTTGATACCTTTGAGAATTTCTGAGAGCATAGTGTTCCCATTGCTCCCTGAATGAAGAGACTCACTCACATAATAAAGGTAATGTACCTCTTCCTGCATTCAAATATTAACCATGAGCTTGAACAATTGTGGCAGTTGGTCCTTTTCGCACTGCAGATAATAGAGATAATATCCGAATGAAACTACCTTTTCAGCCTGTTCCTCCCATTTATAGTACAACAGGAAAGAGCAGTTAAAAACTTACAGAAAGCCTTATTTAAGTTTTTAATATCTCAATTGAGTCAGAGACGCAGGAGAATTAGTAAGTCCTTAGGGAGCCACCTGGCAAACAGGAAAAGAGGATTGGCTTCAGCAAAGCAAGCACTGCAGAGTGCTATTGTACAAGGCTATCCTCATCCCAAGGTTTGTCAAACTCACAGGAGTGGATGGGTTATCTTGTTTGTACTATACAAAAGGTGTGCACTTTTGTACTGTTGCATCAAAACATTAAACACTGGGTGAACAACAGGAAATGAGCAAGAGTGTATACATCTGCAAAAAGTCAGAGCAGGAGGAAATTATTCATTCTTTAATCTGTAAACCCCGAAGGGTGAAAGGGTAGAAATTCCTCCAAGACATGAAATATTGGAAAATGGGCCACATACAGAACTTTACCTGCCAAGATTTGACAAGAAGCAGCACCTAACACGGACAGACAGCAAACCAGACCCACTCAACTGAAGATGGTGATCAATAAGCCCACATTGGAACAGATAATACATGACGGCTGAATGGATACAAGTGGAAAATGTCCATTGGTCCAAACAGTTCTTATTTGTTCCATTTCCCTGCACACAGAGTGACAGCAACCATCACAGAGGAAGAGAGAGGTGTTTGTCATGTAAGGTGAGAGGACATCTGGTTCTAGTGAGTTTTTACCCATAGGTGTAAATGGTTAGGAGTGTGCCTATAATAATATAAAAGTGTAAGTGCACTAAAAAATGCACCAAGTCTGCACAACTAAATCAAAATGAATTATATAGTTGTTTTATAATGTTTTAAAAGTATCCCCTAATAGTTGTTTTTTTCTGCTTGAACTTTGAGGAAAACAAATCAAAACGAATGTCATGAACAGTAACACAGCCTGAAAGGATCCTGGCAGATTATCTATAAGAGGTGAGTGACATTAAAAACACAAATATCACTAAGTACAGATTAAAAAACAAAAACTCCAATCTTCCTTTGGAGCTTCACATCTGCTTGCTGTACCAGTAACAAAAAATAGACACAACTGTACAATTTTACTGAGCATGTCCAGCTCTAATCACATCAGCTACACACTGCAGCATCTCCAATTTGAAGGCATTACAAATGAAAGCAAGCTCTGTTAGAATGATACAAGCAGCACACTGGTAGTGCATCACTTTTTTGTTACTCTAACCAAAACTGCGATTTAATCCAAATAAGCTAAATCATGCTTATCCTTTTTTTAACTGGGAAGATCTTAAGTAGAGGAGAAAAGGAGAAAGAGGAAGATTTTGTTATCAGTAGTGTAGCCAGATACAATATACAACCAGATATAACCAACACTTATCTATAAAAAAAAAACAATTATTCTCAGTAAACCTTATGCACTCTGCTTACTCTCTACATCTCTAGGTTTAAATCACTTTTATCACCTGAGTAACTGCACACAAACTGCTCATGTAAAATGAGTTAGAGCCTGAGCTTTGACCTCCTTTCCTTTGTTTATCCTTGTACTTTTTTGTGGTCTCATCTGTCCTCCATTAGCTTCTGCTCTCTCTCACATCATTTTCATTGTTCTTTGTTGTCCTTGACCTGAAAGCTTCCAAGGTGTTGTCACACTGTACAAGATACATGATCAGGAAACACGCAAATGTAGTCTTTCCAACCATGACTCCTACTGATGATTAAAAACAAAGATGTGTTCAAACCCTGCCACTACCTTAGAGAATCATGATCTGGTGACAGTGCACACAAGACAGCAATTACCATCTAGCTTTCTCCCAGGCTCTTATCTGCAATCGGCTACTCCTTTGTGCAGTGACTGCTTTTCAAAAAGCCTTGCAAGTTTTCTCTTGGTTGTCATAAACTCATTGGACAGGAGAACATTCTGTGATGTAGCCTATTTGGGAAACTGTCTGTATTAAACGCTTTGAAAACTTGCTTTTAAGATGATCATTTCTCTGTAAAATGAAAGCAGCTACGCTATAGCTAATAATTTAATCTCCATCTGGATTTGGATGGGGGGGTGTCTGGGAGTTCAGCTTTACATGCTGCTTCTGCTGACCTCAAGCGGCCAAAGTCAGTTATTGCAGGAATAGAACCAATAATAAGATTTTGAACTTAACTCACTGACCCAGTTACTTAAGTCATTTTCTCATAGTTTTAGTCATCTTTATCAGAAGCTTTCTTAACATGCTAAATATATAAATATATATTCTTTTATAACCATCACAACTACTTAGTTAATTAGAATCTTTTACTATAGGGTGACTAATAAGCACTAATGCTACAGTTCATATGATTGCAACTATGGAGCTTCACAGTCAATGATTCATTTGAGATGTAAGATAATTAGAGAAGGAAAAAAATGCCACTGCACAAATACAATTAGAGCATGTTTAACTTATTTATGGAATCAGTCAGACAGAAAGAAAATATTGCTGGCATAAAGCATTTCCATAATCAGATTTAACTGAGAACTTATATTGCAACATAAAATATTCTAATGCTATTAGGCAGATAAGAGCTTTTTTTATTTTTTTATTTTCTTATTTAACAAACACAGCTCTCTAAAATTTGAATGGAAGGAGTTGACAGTGAATCTGATAAACATTTTGCTTTTTCTGCTGATCTTCATTATGCAAATTAGAGTAAAGAGTGCTGTGAAATGTAGGCATGGAAATGATAAAGTCCAATTTATATCTGACTTTGAAAAATAAAACTCATTATGTCACTTAAGGTCAATAAATCATGGTCATTGACTGCCTTAATTTGGGTTAGGCACATTTTGAACTTTTATGCTGTCGCTCACATTCAGCAGGATAATGACCTAGATACTGCAGCAGCTTCTCCCACAGTCGAATCAGGAAAGGACCTGCGAGGGTGGCTTGAAGACAGACAGGCGTTGTTGGAACTCATCATGGTGCAGAGCGATCATCCATGCCCTCCAAGCGCCAGGCTATCCTGCTGCCTGTTCACATCTTGCTATTCTAACACTTTGCTTTAGCACCCATATTCCACCCTTTTACAGTACAGAAAAACAGATTCTGTACTAACATAAGCCTTTATGAAAGAAAAAATGCTAATATCTAATATGTCTGTTTGAGGGACTATGTTTACTTAAGAATTCAACCCCCTTCATGTTTTTATGTGTGACAGATTTAATATGACGTTTTTCAATACAGGTCAACAGATTACTGAACAAAGTGCTCACACCTAAACACGGTTTCTTTCTTTTGGATGTGTACATTCCCTCTAGAGTAGCATTTATCCATGTGGGCTTTCTTTCTTTCTTTCTTTCATCTTTTCCACATACTGAATTCATTCCACACTGTTTATCTCTTTAATACTAAAATAAGCAGAGGTAATTAAAATACTACTAATTTTATATACCAAATCAAAATGTTGCCAATAAAGATTTCTCAATCATGCATGAAAAACCCTAAGACCCTGAAAAGTATAAATGGGGTATGATGAATGAATGAATGAATTTTTTTTACATGTACTGAATCCTTTATGAAACTGTCAAACTGTCCGTTTCTTCTTCATCCTGATCAGCCAGTAGAACTACGTGAATGTTCTGAGAAAACAAATGAGACAGAAAGAGACACATTTTAGAGAAAATAAAAAAAAACGTTAAACATTAAAAAAACATTAATGGACATGATGCTGGACATTTGTGTGTGACTGATCCCAGTCACACACAATTATCGACTTTTGTCAATCAGATATGTCCAAATAGAGACCAAATAAAAACAAAAAACTTACACGAAGCTCACAGTGTGTATTGGTCTCCATCAGCACCTGAATATAAGGCTGTTTAGAAAGAATGGAGAATGGGACACAGTCCTTAGGATTATATCCCAGTTCTTTGTATATGTGTATCAGGTTCTGAAAAAAAGCAGAGATTAATTGTATTATTACAGAACAGATCGATTTTAGTAATATGGTAAATAATTATGCTTGGAAAGTAAGTTTCAATTTAATTCAAAATGAACTACAAAGAAGCCTTCGGACATATTTTTTCAACATTCAATCATTGATGTATTTTGCAAAATGAGTCTGAACTTTCACTGGGAAATACCTCTGTGTGCTCCTCCTGGCTCAGACAGCCTGCAGGAAGGGGACTGCTGTCTTTCATCTCGGTGACTTTGTGACAGATGACATTGAGGAGAGCAGGAATTGACACTACTTGGTCCCTCAAAAAACTGCTTGATGCACATAGACTCTCTTCTCCTTTGTAGTCTTCTAAGGGGACGAGCTCTGTGCCCTCTTCTAAACTGGGCATAGACTTCAACACACAATACATGGACATTTTTCAATTCCAAAACAAATCAGTAAGCACTAGAAATGTAACAATCCCTATTATAAAATCACTGTCATGATAGAAAATGAATAAAGTGGTTTATGTTATTATTCTTGACAATCTGAGAAGACTGTTGACAGAAAATAATGAGGTATTTAGCAATAGAAAATACAGACGATACTGGTTTTGTATTGGATTTTATTCACCTCTCTTCTTATGCTCTCACCTTGACAAGATGTCCTGTTGTGGACTGCCCAAGATGATGTCCCAACACCACACTAAGTGCTCTGATGAAACCCTGACTGGGGTTTGGGTCAGCTGCAAAGTATTGCACCATGGACTCATAATTCATTCGGGGAGGAGAGAAGGAGTGGTCTGCAAACAACTTGAAAAAGAACTAAGGGGCAAAAGCAGACACAAATATAATTGCTCAGTTTGTGTCCTGGGTTAATTCATTTTCAGAATAACACTTAAACATTTGAATGGTCTTTCTTTGTAATACTTGTTCTACAGGTCTTTGCAAGGAGTGTACCTCCAAGAACAATTAACTACCCCTCAGACAGACATAGAATTGTGTACTCCTCCTTTTCCTGGTTCAAACAAATAACCCTTAAGCCTGGTTTTCCACCTTGATTTTCTTAAAATAACAAAGCGACTGCTTCCTCCATGAGTTGACTTACCAATGTAACGGCAATATGGCAGCAAGCCAAAGTAAAAACTCAACTTAGTTCCCTCAAAAATTCTTTTAGAAAAGGATAACACATTAAATTGTCCAAATGTTTCACAGATCATGTTGACACAAATTTAACTTTGTATAGAAACAGTAAAAATGTCAGTCTTTCCTGTTTAAGTTGCTCATTATTCTTTGTTTTATTTGTATCTTTTAAGTTGAGTACCTAAATTTAACATTTCAGAATGGAAACAAATAAATTTATGATACATTACAGCTTCTTACCTTGCGTAGGTTGGCCAGACGGCTATAGGGTACAGGTTCAGAAGGGTCCTCAGTCTGAACAATCTCACTGGAAAACCACAACTCTGTCTATTGACAAAAAAAGAAACCAGGATAACCTTTATTTTTACATTTTGGGAGCCACAGGACTGCTCCAAGGAAGATGGTCTAAGTACACAGTAATGACACTAAAAAGTGAACTAGTGGTGATTTGAATAAAAAGATAACTTTCAAATACAGGCTTATCAAGAGAGCAGGGACTTGCAGTCATTTAAAACAGCAAAAATGTCCGATCATTAAATCAGAATCGGGGTTAGGATCTTACCTGTAGGTACTGATCTTCGTTTATGTAGCCTGTGTCACCAACATCTGATGTTTTGTAACGTTGCAGCACATCCAGCAGCTGTGCTAGCGAGGGAAACGGCCAGGGAAGAGCAGCACTGAGCAGAAACCGCCGCCAATCTATCAGCTTATTGTCATTCGTTAGCAAAGACACAATTTCCAACAACTGTAAACAGGAAAGAAAAGAAGTCTTTATTGTTTCTGTCGCATAGAAACTTGCCTTCCATTTAATGCTCCAAAAATCGCCAAAATGAAATATAATATCAAAGAATATCAAAAAAGTCCATGTACAGAATGTTAGCACACCTGGAAAAAGAACACATCCTTGTGAGAAAATCATGGACATGAACACATGAATTGTGTTGTACAACTTTTGGATTTAAGTCTGGAACATTTTGTGCAGTTTACCTGTGCTTCATTCATCTTCCTCCAGGGCTCCGGAAGGAGGTTTCTACCCATGTCAACAGACACCATATCTTTAAGCAAATTCAAGAAATCAGGACTGGACAAAAAGCCTGAAAGTAAGAGAAAAGGGAAAATGAGTGATGGATAGGAAGAATTCAGGAATAAACACACATTTAGACCACAAGTTGGCTCTGCTTTATACACCTTGAGGAGCAATGCTGTAGAACTGACGGTGGAGTGATTCTAGCTGGGTGATAGTTGGCGTGGACTGCATTGGTTTCTCCAAAGAAGGTGGGGGAGGAGGAGGAGCCATGTTTGCCACAAAGTGACAGTCTTTATTGAGACAGAAGTGGGAGCAGTCCTGGAAAAAATTATATAGAGAATATTGGCTAAATGTCACACTGTGGAATTTGACTATTATAACTTGAATTCTAAAGTATATTAAAATTTTAATAAGTCACTACAGACCAACACCAGCTCATATTGCAGCTTTGCACCAGCCTCTATGTGCTGGCGAACCACTTCTGACAACTGGTCGATACTAGGGAGAAAGACACATTTAAAATGTCTTCTATGACAATTTATGACACAAATAAACTTCATATTTTCAAATAATAATTCCAGAGTAACTTCAGGAACACCTTATAGAGCTTTCGTGTGGATTTCAGTTCAGTTCAGTAAATCTGAACATAAACACAGTAACGCAAATCCAACAATTCATTCTGTATTCAATCTCCCTTCATTCATTATAAAACAAGGGGATAAAGTGAATCCTTGTTTTAATGACACAATAATCAAAATCAACCACGCTACAACATGCAGTGAAGTACATATCGTACCTCTCCTTTTCTGCAAGATAGCGCGCTTGGAACCACTTCTCCATGTTACTAAAAGTCTCTTGTGTTCTGCTTTGCAGAGAGTGTGCCATCATGAGACCATGATCTTTCACCAGCTCAATGTGCACCATTGCTGCTTTCTCTAGAATACACACATGCACATCAAATAAGTTACACAGATATAAACAACACTGACAAGACACACACACGATGCACTGCCAGTACTGTACTAATTATACTACATACATACACACACCTGTATAGGTAGGTATATTTCTTACAGTTTACTGTGATAGATAGATAGATAGATAGATAGATAGATAGATAGATAGATAGATAGATAGATAGATAGATAGATAGAT
>JAOXYM010000012.1:11461863-11488759 GCA_028567055.1 Leptatherina wallacei | reverse complement strand
GTAAAGTAGGTTTTTGGCAACATCTTGCTTCTCCTGCATCAGGTCTTGGGCTGTGTTTATGTCGAATGGGATCCCCAGTAGCTTTAGAGTAGGATCCAGGCGTGTAAAGTTATTCAGTTTAGCGATGGAGTTGCTATTGACAAAAGGTGTAATTAACTTTCATTATGGACATCATTGGTTTAAGGATTAAGCAGAGAAGCAACAAAAACAAATGGACAAGAATGTTGGGCAACTTACTCTCTCTTAAAAAACATACTGAAATCATCCTGCATCTGATAAGTATGAAGAACTTCCCCAATTAAGTAACCATTAGAGAAATCCTTGGCAAAGGTTCCGGGATCTGTGAATTTGAGTATGCAATCATGTAAGCAAGTATGCAACCCTGTAATGATAGTCCAATTGACGTTAAACGTCAGATACATTTAAGTACGTTGTAGAAACTATACTTAGTGAAATTGCAGCTGTGCTTTTAGTTTAAGCTAGCTTGATAAACCATAAACTCTGTCGCACTTACAAACAGCCTTTGACAGCCGGACCTCCTCGTTAAGCCACTTGCACAATATATCCGACATCGTAGAAAAGAAATAAATTTAGCCTAAAACTTCATTTTACTACGTACTTGTTTCTAGCTCAATAATCGGCTAAACATGTAAAATCAACAGGCAACAACGTAGTAAACTTCAACGATATCCTACTGTTCCCATGGTGACATATCAACAAGGTTACCTAGGACGTCTCAAGAGCAGCAATTTTAGAACTCAAAGGAAAAATAAGAAATGAAAAGTACAAATTGATGCTGTACCAGCCACCCTTCGCTACTTCGACAAGGAAGGAAAACAGCAGCACTTTACACCAGGAATTAAGCCAACATGCACAGATAATGTCCTTTGCCAGTGTTAGGTTAGGCAGCAAGTGTAGTGTTTCAGACCACCATACTGAGAAGCAATAAGCAGGGATAACTGTTTTACTGTAAAGGTGTGCCAGTTTATTAGTCTACTCATCTGACTAGTTAGTCATTACTGTCCTGTTTGAGAGCACTTGCTACATTCAAGTCCAGGGATTTTCATAAAAACCAGAATGAAAGCTAAATAGATTTCAGTTAATCCTTCAACCATTTTTAAACTCAGATTACAATTACCTGCTGAAGTAAGGATTTACAGCTTTAGTGTCATAAGCAAGTTACCCATTCAGCCTGGTAATTTAACTAAGTTCCACTTCCAGCATCACCTTTTAGGTTGTCAGTAAAGTTCACCAAGTTCAGGTTAAAAAATTCAATTCAAAATATTCCAAAAGCAAAATACATTTTCAAAGTACAATGATCATTTATTTTTTATATAAATACATATAAAATACAATATAAACATCACATTTACAGAATTATCCAATGGTATAAGATCTGAAAAACTGAAATACTCACTCACATTTGTAAGCATTATACATTTGTAAACTTTTAGTTACACATTTGCACCTGATAAAAATGGTGGAATTAATTCCAAAGATTTCTCAATCCTGTATCATCGGTCAGCAAAAGACCAAACTGTTACATTCACTTGAGTTTAAGATCAAATCAGGTATAAAACTACTGCAGAGCCAAATAGACTCCAGCCATTTGAAGACCTCATTAGCACACTGCTCCAAAGACAAGCAAGGCCTTTCCCTTTTTCCACCTAAAAACAGCTGAACTGTTAATTGTGTATACTATATCTTTTGTTATTATGCAATATGCCTCAGCCAGGAAAAGACTATGGCTTAAGATCTGCTCCGGATCCTACAAGAACCACAGAGCTCCATGAGGTTTCCTCTAGAATATTGGTCACAACATAGCTTCATAGGAGAATTAAAGGCAAGGAGGAACGTTGACAGTGCGGCATTGTTTTTGTTTTTTTCCACTGCACGCATGTACCATCAGCAGCAGCTATGACCATGGAGAAGTGGGCATGTGTGCGTTATCAAAAGTGACCCCCCCCTTCTGCATGCATGTAACCATTGAACGACGACCTGAATGACAGGAAAAGTGTAGCCTTAACATCATTTTCAAACAGATGACAACATGTCAGGCCTAGTGAAATAAACAAACCTTAACTTTTCAGTGCACAATTTAAAAACTTGACTGGATATCCTTAAAGTCTTCTGGGCGGTAAGATCAAGTCAGAGGTAAGTATGATCTTAAGACTAGAAATTTTAAGGAAGCCCAGTATAACAGTTTAGTTGAAGGCCCTAAAGTCTTGCTATAAGCAAAGACTCAAAGCCAGTCTTTTTCTGAGACTTGTTAAACCGCATTGCAGTAGGGAGACAATAGAAGGAGAAAAAAAAGATTATTTGGAAAACTTTAGTAGAAAGCCAAATAAAACCCTTCAGCATGGGTCAGTAAACTATATAACAAACTTTGGTCATAATTTAACGATTGTCTTTTGTAGTTGCCAGTAGAAAAAAAAAAGCAACCAGAAGAAATAGTCCAAAACAAGTTTAGGTTTTAGGTTGAATCTCAATGTTTGCATAAACGAGATCAACCCTGAAACCCCTAATAAACCCAGAGCCTTGCATCACTGATCTTTTTCATGGTTTGCATTTCCATTCATGACTCCATTGGTGTGGTGTGCCCATGTCTGATTCTGCAGCACTTTAGGAAGCCTCTTGCCTTTGGTGTAGGCGTGGTAGTAAAAGTTGAGGAAGAGAAACAGGAAGATCAGGCCATACAGGCCGATGATGTAGATGAAGACGGGAAACTGGTAGGGGCAGTCCTTCATGAAAAAGTACTGGGAGATGTGGCTGGTCACCATAACAAACTGGATCTAGGAAGCAAAAGAAAACAAAAGCATTAATTTCCAACTGCCAAAATGCACTAGAAATAATATAAAAACTATTTCACACAAGTTACTAAATAAGTCAGACCACTTCACATACCAGCTGAATTGTGGTGAGGTGTTTCTTCCACCACAGGTACTTCTGGTATTTGGGGCCCATGGCAGTCAGCCCATAATATGTGTACATGATAACATGGACGACACAGTTGAGCAGAGCATGGAAAGTTCCCAGCCCACCTGAAATGGGAAGTTCATCAGAAAGCGTTACAGGAAAGTCAAATAATAAAAATCACACATACTACTACTTGGATATCATAAGGAGAGGAGAAGAGTTTTACCTGCAGCAAAACGAACACCAAACCACCAGGTGAAGGGCATGATGGAGTGATGGTAGACATGAAGAAACGTCACCTGGCTGTTTTTCTTCCTCAGGACAAAGAAGATCTAGATAACAAAATTTGATTAAGAAAAAGAAAAAAAAAGGAGGAGGAGGAACAGAGCATTGCAAGGACTTAGTAAACCACAGAGAGCATCATTTGAGTGACTTATGTCATAAGAAATAGACTGTTCCACTTACTGTGTCTAACATCTCAATAAATTTTGAGAAGTAGTAAAGCCAGCATGTTGCTGCCATCTAAAAGAAAAAAGGAGAGAAAAAAAAACATTTTAGCCTCAGTTCTATAAAATATGGGAATCTACACGTTCAGTCATGGAGAAAAAAAAATAGCAACTTACCCTCACGGCCTGCGGTGAATCAGAGTAGTCAACCAAATCACATCGAAATGAATATCCTGTTCCCCATCCTGACATCACAAACTGAAACAAATGCATAGGTAGTTGTGAGCAAAATGGGTGGGGGGGGTGGGGGGGGCACTAAATTTTGTTCACCAAAGGTCTACCATACAGTAGCTCTTTGTTATACTGCACAAATTAGATATAAGAGTCATACTAATTTCAGAGGCATCATTTACAGAAAATCATGCATGACTGGAAATCACACCAGCTGATCTGGTTTCACATATGTTCAATAGTCCATTTAAAAAAAAAAAAAGGGGGTATTTCATAAGATGGCCCAAGATAATGTACGAGTCATGGTTTTCAGACCATAAGCTGATGTTCCCTCCCATTTTAAGCCTCTACTATGCATTACAGTGTGAAATCTAAGATCAAAAAGCGATTTCAGTAGCAAAATCCTACAGCAGCTTCACACTCACTGAAGCCAAGCCAAACATTAGCGCACCTCGTAGCACATGTAGAGGGACAGAGCCACAATGCTGAAGTTGTAGAAGATGAGTACTCCTTTGAGGTCAAAAGCTTTGCGGTTCTCCATCAATCGAGGCCCCAACGATGCAACAAAGTAAATGTATGCCGCAATGATGATCGTTTGGGGGATAGGAGAGGACATAAGCAGCCAGTTCGCCGTCCGAGAATCTGCAACAGGTTTGTTAGATCAGCTGTGTTAATACATAAGAGAACAGTTTGGATTCAGACAGACGGACCCAAAATGATCATGGAGGGCTGTACATAAATATACAAGCAAATTGTCTTGAATGCGTTTAATATGGAAGACTCACCTGCATTCTGGATGAACTCATCATAAATGAGTGCAGCAGAGGATTTTATAGTATCAAACTCCATCCCAGACGAGATCCTTGCAGTTCACCTAAGAGCAGGAAAGGCAAAGGTTAGGATTTCAGTTTGTGTTATGAGTTCATTGACATCTATATAAAAGAGCTCAGCAGATGGTAAGTTATATTATTTATGCCAAGAATACAATGCCTTTGTGTTTGACAGCTCTGGAATATAAATAAATATTCCAGTAAAAAAAAAAAAAAGATTTTGATTTGGGAAGGAAATAGAGCCATTAAATTGATTTTACTCTCAGACTGTATCAAGCTGGCCATGTTCATTACAAATACAGGAAGAAGGATCTAAGAAGTTAGAATAAAACAAGCAGTGAACATAAAATTGCACCTCATTTCAGGAAGTAGTTTCAACGTGACAGGTTCTAAATTATCAGCTGTATATGGCCAAGCCAGACAAATATCTCACAAGTGTGTGAAAAAGGTTCAATAAGTAGCTAGTAATCATGTTTATCCAAACATAACATTCAAACAGAATCCATTAATCCCTGAAAAAAAATTAAGAAGTTATCCAAAGAAAACATCAAAATGTCAAAAATCATTTAAAAGTTCTTGTTTCATAGGGTGAATGCTGGTGGCAGGAATGACCTCATGTTACTTTGGTGTTACAGCAGGCCTACAGTAGCCTCTCTAAACACACACTGTTGTTTCCTCACTGCATAAGTGTGTGAAGAATTGTCCATTGTGTTCAGTATTCTTCCCTGTACAATTAGCTTCAGAGACACAGTTGTCCCCAGCACAGGACCAGCCTTCTTGATCAGTTTGTTCAGTTTCAAGTCTCCGATACTGCTGCCCCAGCAGATGACCACATAGTAGATTGCACTTTCCACAACAGAGTTATGAAAGATATGCAATATCTTGTGCAGGCATTGAAGGATCTCAGCTCAGTTTACTGTCCTGCTGAACTCCCAGGCCTTTTTAGTCCTTGACCACCTCCACCTTTCTTTTCCCAAAAGATGGAAATAGTGTTTTGTGTACTCCTGCTCCGCCTGAGTAAGATTGTTTCCACGCCAGCCCACAGTTCCCTTTGCCCAGCTTTTTGTCCATTACTGATAATACATTTTATTTGAATTCAAATGCAGGATAACAGTCTCACAGGGGCCAGATGTTCATTGACAGGCCTGACTGGTTTAGAAAACAGCAAACTATGTGTAGCCTATATGAGCCAAGGAGATCTTCCGCTTTGAAACAAGTCCATTTTACTACAGAAATTAAACAAAATCATGACAGTCAGTTGTATTAATCTTGTTTCCAGCAAATGGCTGCGCCAGTTTTAAGAGTAGCTGCGGGTTGGAAAAAGAAAGAAAATCACTGAAAGTCTGAAAGGGGTACGTGAACTAAATTCTTCAAGGCAGGTTTTCTAGGTGTGTCTACATTAGTGCAATAAGGAACTTGTAGACAGCATGTGTAAGTCACCACCAGTATAAAAAAAAAGGGCATGTCTGTCTGGAGTCTCAGCTCTAATGAACAGAATGGCAAGCCTTGACACGCCAATTAACGTAATGGTCAGGGATCATGATGTAAACTACGTTACTCCCAAGGCGTACCTCCTTATTTGTACAGTACAAAATACCGCGGTATCGACTTCAGAGGCTCAAGGAGAGGGAGAGAGAGAGAGAGAGAGAGAGAGAGAGAAAGAAAAAAAAGCATGTCCAAGTAAATCGTGGCCGACCAAATTGATAACATTTCACTTTAAAAATTACAATTATAAAAGTAGCTTTGGCAGACGTTACTCTTGGAAAATAGCTTTTCTATATAATATACCAGTAGCTTACACAAGAACCGGTGAAAAATGTATTTAAAATCTAAGTCGTAATTCCTCAGAGTAGAAAAACACTCAACAAGAGCAGCTGATGAAATGACAACCGGTTAGTATGCTTTACACAAAACGTGCCAGCGGTTTTAATCTCTAAATGTTGTATTCTTCTTTGTTTAGGTGAGAATTTCTCAAAATGAAAAAACAAAGACATCACTAACCTTCTGTAAGAGATTTTGTCAATATCCTCTTGGTCTGTCGAATTATCCCTCCAAACTTCCGATCCACCTGTTACTTCCTTGCAGGTGTGTTTCACCCTACTCAAACTCTCTGTGCTGGTTCACAGGCTCCTTGGTCCTTATGATCCACTAAAGGGGCGGGGTCTTATGTTCGGTCACATCCTTCTTTCTCTGATTGGCTGACTTATCGTCCAGCTAGGAGCAAACGTGAGTCGTTCTTTGGTGATGTCTCATCGAAAACTATGAACAATTTTTGATAGAACAATGTATATTCTACTGACGTAATCAATCACTGGTTTAGTAAAAATAAATAAAATTGAAAAAAAAGGCCAATGTACCACTCCATTAGTTATGTCAAAGCAAGATTACGGATTCAGGTGAAACTGAGCAATAGGGTTCTGGTTACTTGTAATAAACAACACCCATTCAATAAGGACAGAGAAAATCCCAGTCAGCATTATCTGCATTTGTATCAAAGCCACTATGTAAAACTGGGAGTGTCACTCTTCACTGCTAGTTTCAGTAGGGGCTGAGAGGAGAAATCATTAACAAATGCAAATCTTCCCAGTTGTGGGACAATGTGGGGGTTTTTTCAATGTGAAATTACAGGCCGTTTCTCCCATGTGAGGATTAGAAGAAGGCTTTTCTCAAGGCAGAAATGCTCTCTTTTGAAAGACTGACACACCTTTTTTAAAAGCTTGCAAGTGTAAGATCAGTCTAACCAAACACTGCATGTGAAATCCACTGTCAATGAAATGACAGTTAAAATGTCTTTAGGTTGTCCCATTTTATCATTTGTAAAATGATTATAATGCAACAAAGCTGCAACTATGAATCACTTTAAAATATCTAATTATTTAAAAGCAAACTTTATTCTTACAAAGCCCTGATGACTTTAATTTGACTTTAAATGCAAAATAACAAAAACAATGTCATATCAAATGTACAAAAACAAACATAACATGGTCTAAAATGATAAACTCAGGCACTTATTTACACACATCCCCTTAAGTTTTAAGGCTTCTACCATTGTTGACAAAGCCATAATAGGAGCACTTTGACTAAAGTTCTAATCAAAAGCAGGTCTTTAGGAACCTGTCCACACATTAAAAACATCAGCATTAGTCTTCATCACTGCTCCAGGCATCTTGAAAGGCAGGGTCCACAGCAGACGGACCAGTAGCACCCTGCGAGGAAACAAGACACTCTTTTGAGTTTTATAACTAAGGAAGATACACTTCCTTCACAAAAACATAATACATATACAGACAAAAGTAGGAACATATTAACATAGAGCGTAGGAAAAACACAAGTAACCACACACTCCTGACAAATCAGAAAGAGGACAGTTTATTCCTAACTTATGATAACTGAGTTAATCTAATCAATGTACCAACTACTCTAATTGATAAAAGATTTACACTTCACCAAGTGCTTCTTGAATGTACAAACAGTCTTATAAAGTAAAAAAAAAAAAACGTCACTCTGCGTCACTATCTCTGGTAACAGAGCTATCATGATTTAAATCCCTTGAATGACGCATGATTATCTCTGATCTCTTTTCTGCTTCAAACAGAAAAGAGGAACACTAAGGTTTTAAAAGACAAAAATTTGAAGGCTAATTTAAGATTTTTAAGTTTGTCTTAAAACAATTTTACGCTCATGTTTGAATTTTACAAGAGATTTTGCTCAGTCATCATAACTTTAATGTAAACAAACTCGCAAAAAAAAAATAATAATTTCAATAATGAAATTTCAATAGAAAATTACAACTAAAATTACAAAAACATTCAAAGTTATTAATTTATTCATATATGAATAAAAAAATCTAACATAAAATGTATCTAAAACAAAATTGTGTTGGTGAAATCTGGATGGCTGAAGGTTCCTTCTGACCTCTGATAAGCTTCTAAATACAGTAGATTTATGAATGGAACAGCGAGTACTATGGGGTGGACCAGATGTCAATGGTTGAAGGTAGGACAATGTGTTTACACTAGCAATGTTGGATGCTCACACACAGTAAGGATAGATGGATTGTATTAACCAGATGCCAAGTTTTACGACACAATGTCTACTTCATGATTTTTGCCACATTTTTTGCAGCACCAGTGTTGCTCCCATTTACATATCTCCAAAAAAGAAGACTAAAAACACCATGGAACTATTTTTCACCATCATGTTGGAATCCCTTCCAGAAGAAAGACCCTGGATATTCCAGGCAGCTGCAAAGCCCTCCCACATCCTCACTTTGGTATGTCAAACGTTTCCCTGCTTTCCCTATCTTCCTACTTTATGTTGTTTTTGTTAGATGTAGTTATTTTGGTGAGGTTGGGAATATATCCCTAAACTGGTGTGCAATCCTGTGTTCTGAAACGATAAACTCAATTATGAATCTTTAGATTTTGTTCTCAACTACTTACTTACATTGAAGGGTGATTAATAGTGAGCAGTATAATGACAAATAATAATATGAGGAACATGTTAAGTTGTGGTATTTGATACAAAATACAATACTGAGGATATTAACATCTTACAAATATTTTTCCTCATTCATTTTATAGCAATGTTTCCTGTTGTTATAGTAAGTACCTTATTTTCATGGTCTGAATCTTCTTCCACATCTGCAGTACGGAGGACAGGAACCCATGCCAGGATGTTACAATCCTTCCCTCCACTGTACAACTCCTATGTACAAACAACAAGACAACTTTTACTCATAGTTAAAAGACATAACCTGCATGACAAATCATTCCCCTTCCAACATCCCATCAGCCCATGGGGAAAACAAGTTTTGATGACTTTAAATGGGACAGATAGTTAATTAATGAATATACTTGAAACTCTCCATACAAAGCAAGTGGTCTCTTAACAGAAATCACCAGTGCCTTGAGACTCAATTTGTTCACTACACCTGGACAGGAATCATGAAAAAGTACACTTTCATGACTAAATGTCCTTTCCTGGAACTTATAGATCTTGTCGAACTGCATTCTCATGTGTGTCGTAAGTATAAAATGCTTGTCAGCGGATGTGGAAACTGCCTAATAAGGATGGCATGGGTGGGGCATCCCTCTGTATCCTACCAAAATGACTTAATAAGTAAGGAATTCCTCAGTACAAAGAATTTCCACTGACAGTTAAATGGGCATAGAAAGTGAAGTTAGACAACTACAATATTAGGTTATTTAGATCATGGTTTAAGGGCACTTGAATTGAAACTGAATATTTATAAACAGACTTATGAGATACCAAACGACTTGAATGATACCTCATGGTTCATGAGGTATCATGATATATTGCACTTTTTTGTTAATGATGAATAAATAATTAAACAAAATAACGAAATACAGAATCCATAAATCTATTTAATGCGGAAAAGATGGCATTTATAACGACACAGCCAAGAAGGCTGCAATAAAGCACCAGTGTTGCATCCATGTTCCACTGGTCTCTGGCACTGTTCAAACCTCAGTGAATAAGGAGGGTCTTGTATGTTAAAGACAACGGGGAAGCTGAAATGTAGACAGTCTTCTTTGTTCTGATTCTGATAAGAGATAAAGGAGGTGAAACTATTTTAGTTAAACCATGGGATTTCTGAAAATAATCAATCAATCTTTATTTATATAGTACGGAAATATTAACAGACAGGAAAAAAGCCAAAAAGTCTGTAACAGTCTCTAATAATATAACACAGTCACAGATTAGGAGGGAGGAGAATAGCCATAACCATAAATGACAGTCAACATGAAGGCTGGGAGCAATAATTTCTGTGTCTGAGCAGAGCCACCTGTATTTAAATTTATGGATGCAAATGTTGACTTTACCATGTTAACTGTCAGGGGGAATAGCTCTTTGTCATCGCAAATATGTAAAAGCACCAACTGCACAGCTGACAAGTTGAAATAAAAGAAAGGACAGATAGAAGCGGACATGAATTACCAAAGCATATGTGAAACAAACAAAACATGACTTGCAGTATAAACAAAAATAAATGGATGGAAATACTAACAAAGGCAGCGCTGCTGATAGATGCCTATGTGTTCTCCATCTGATGATGGGGTGTGTCTCACCTGATAGTCTGGGTGGAACTCACAGCAATCAACGCTGTTGTAGTGACCCCTAAGCATAGTGATCAGTTCTCCTGTGTGTAGAGCGTACACTGCTACTGAGCTTCCACACGGCACAAACACAAACTCTGGGCTGCAGCCACGAGATACTGTGAACTGCAGCCTTTTACGACTCTCATTGCAGACCTTCCCATAGTTTACCTGATGGATAAAAAGGGAAAGAACCCCAGGTTTAGTGTGCATATACAAGTTTAAATATATTATACTGCTTATAAAACTTAACACTTTAGTCCTGACGTTTAAGATCCAAATACATGAATATGATAGCAAAAGATTTTTGAACAACTGACCCACACATTTTAATATGCAGTGTCTTAAAATATTCAACACTAGTATTTGAGATAATACAAGGAAAAAAGAAACATAATTTCCATGACACTAGAGGCCTTTATTTGAAAGTTGCTTGACTGGAAAGGGGGGAGAGAAGGGTTGGAAATGACATCAGCAAAGGACAACAGGCTGGGGCTCGACACGCAACCAGTTAGCACAACCAGTTTAGCTACCAGGTACCCATGGTAATACTTTTCAAATCTTCTTGAGCCTAAAGATACTCATTTAGGTATATGGTTTCATTTTTTTCTTTAGCAAAGAATAGTCTGGTATGAAACAATTATGTTAAGGCCTATCAAAACAATCTGAGGACATAAAACACAACTTATTTTCAATGCATTCAAAGCCATGAATGAAACTTGCACAATCCCAAAATTCAGGATAAACAAGTACTAACCAGTGCAGTGCACCACCACCACGTGGTTACAGGGCAGAATTTCTGCCTTGAAACATTTTTTAAATAATTTATATTCCTTTGATAATTGGCTAATGTGACTCAGGATATCCAACTACATCATCCTAATCCAAGTATGACCTTTGACCATGAGCGAGTCTTTAAGTCAGTAATTCAGTTTTAGTTTAGTTATAGCCTGAAGATGGAAAAATGTCAGCCATGGCAACCATGGCAACCATGGCAGGCACAAAACAGCTGAGCAAGAAATTAAAACAGGAGGCAGCACAGAGCCTAGAGCAGAAGCATACTTTGGTATGAGGTTATATATTGGGTTGGATTAACAGCATTGCCTTATCACAACCTCACCAAAAACACACCTATATACCATTTGATAATTTCTCTCTGCCCTGATTTTTAATTGTCTTTCTATTAAAATATCTAAATGCAAACATTCAAATCTTTGATGCTGGAACACCTATAAGACCTGTGATGCAAGCAAGTACTTTCAGTTTGACTGACAGTTGGGTAGCAGCTGGTGAATTTTCCATCTGTTTATATACTGTGCACAGCTTTACTACTCTTGGCAGGTACCTTGTTGAGGGTGAGGACTATGCTAACAAGGAACTAAACAAATACATGTTGGTAACTTCCCCTACTTTCAGCTTCTATCAAAAGCACTGTTTAGTAACTGTTTAGAAATCATAAACAACTTTTATGTGAGCAATATAATTAAAATGTTAAAGCATATGCACCGACTCCTGTTTAGTGACCATTTTTGGTAAAAAAAGGAAAATAAAAACATGACTGCACTTCAGATATAATGGTCCCACTCATGGTTCCATGTTTGCATAGGTTTCTTAAAAAATGGCCGAAAAATATGTCAACTGTTTGTCAAAGGAGAATATAATAACGAAGCCTTAATAAATTTGCCTTACCAGTGTGTTTTCCCCTGTGGCGCTATTCCAAAGTCTCATACGGTCATCGGTTCCAGTGGTAAGGAGGTACAGGCCATCAGCAGTGAAGCAAAGGCCGTTCACTCTGCCATTATGGGCTGTGTTTACTGGTGAGAGATAGGTAAAACTTCAAAACAGAGCACTTGTCATTTATTTCTCCATCACTAACACATTGTATCGATCACACATATTTTATTTTTTCCTACAGCATAAACCAAATCTGTAATGATTTGCTCTTAAGATGTTTCATGTCAAAACCCTGGTGACCCAACAGTGATATACACCATATGGAAGCAAATGTTTTAAGTGTCAAAGCCTGGGTTTGATTCTTGGCTTGCCGGGTCATTTATTTAATTCGATTCCACTCATTTGCTCTCACTACAACTTTATTCTGTCTGCATTGTCAAATGAAATGATGGAAATGCTGAAAGATGCTTTAAAATAATTTATTTCCCAATAATACATATGAAAGCTGAGATAAAGTACATTAATGACAAATATGTTTCCTTCTTTAACACAAACAAATCTCTGATAAGAAAAACAGAAACTATATATGCAGAATGTCAACCTTTCCTCTAGAAACACAGACCCTGAATAACCTGAATAACCTGAAATATCACAAGTGAGGAGAGCAACAAGGTCGCTGTGTTACACATACAATCCTCATGAGAAGCAAGTGTCCCTTTTTTTTTACCAGGAGTGTAAATTTTGTGGCTCAGCAGTAATCAATGTACCAACAATTCCTCCGCTTGTGCGTCAAGATATTACGGAGTTTGTCAACACCTCCGTTTTTGTTTTATGTTCTGCACATACTGCAGTAAGTCTGTGCAACACTGCAAAAAAGTGTAAGTAATATCACAGGGTGGCTCAACACAAAACGTTAGGCCAGGCACCGAAGCCTGAATGCTGTTTCCAGATATTAAAAAGTGTTTGCTAATGTGAACGTTAGACTGATCAGACAAAAGCTCCAGACCCGGTGTCCATTTATAACAAAAATATAAAAGCTATACGATTTCCTGAAATTCCTGTCTGCTCAGGATGATCAATGTAAGATGCTCAATAATAAAGAAATGTGAGAGGGAACTGTACCTGCCTCTGAGGAGGCTTTTGACTTCTCTCCATTGTGCTGGTCCAGAGTGAACAGACTACCTGAAGCACGACGCACATCCCACACTTTCACTTTGCTGTCTGCACTTAAATGGACAAATCAAGGAATTATTTGTAAGTCTTGCTTTCTCAGATATGACTCCATATTGTGTTTGATTACTCAGCTTCAACAAACAACAGTAAAACAGAGCACACACTCAAGATGGCTGTATTCAATATTCAACAGTGTGTCAACTAAAATTTGTTTTTAAAGGTCAATTTTCTGTTGGGAATTAATATGCTGGTCCATAATAGTGTATCATTCACTTTCTCTTTGAGCTTCTCTGTGCCAGTTGTTTTCTAAATCACTTACAGTCCAAAGGCACAGATGTACACTGTTCCCAATAGGTTAATTAGTAGGTCTAATGTGTCAAAAACAGGTGGGGAATGTATCCAACATATGCTTTACCAACAGGGCAGCCACAGTGCCTATCTAGTAGTGATGTGTTGCCATTATCCTTGACTTAAGTGTGGCCAGATGGCAGTGAGGTGAGATGACACAGACTGCAGGGGCACAATGAAGTGGGGGTTGTGGCATTATATGTCGCATCAATTTTTATTGGGCTCAAAGGGCAAACAAGGTTCAGCTTGAATAGCGGAACAGAGCTTACCTGGCAGTGGCTAAGACATGCTCGTATCTGGGTGACCACCGCACAGACAGTACTTCTGCTCTGTGACCTAAATTGGCAAAATGTTACTGGTTATCACTTAAATATGTGCAGCCATCCATAGAGTGCACATTAAATGTTTTGAGCCCATTAAATGTTTTCCACACTTTGTTTCAGATGCATGTAAAAGTGGATTGAATTATTCCTTTCCTCATAAATTCATGCAATCCTCCACAAAAAACAAAGCAAAAAGAAATTGTTGTAATGTCTGTCGATGCATTAAAAAACAAGGACTGATATAAAACATTTACATAAGTGTTCATGCCCCTAATTTTGGGCTTAATGGCAGAATAACAATGACATCCTCAAGTCTTTTCAGGCATCATCATCAGTGTGGCACACTTTTCCTCTGGTGGTTTCTTCCACTCATTTCCGATTCTGGGTGAGTCACAACAGGATCTTCTCTGATTTATAACTCATGTAGTTTTTTTAGATGTAAAACAAGACACTCTAAAAGTGTGTTCTCATTTTTCCATTGTAGCGTACTGTATTGAGTGTAGATAGGTATAACATAAAAATAGTATATTTGAACTTCAGATGACTCTGAGACATTACAAAGATATTTTTCCTGATATTCAAATGTTGTTTCATCATTATCATTATTTTGATTGTTGTAAAGCACTTTAGGTTTAATTAACTTACTTTTAAAAAAGGGTAAAGAATCTTTATGTATGCATGAAACACTGAAACAAATAAAAGGTACTAACCCTGAAGAACGTGAATCCGTGAACCAGACTTCAGATCACAAAGTTGGATTTTAGGGTTTTTCGTGCCCACTGAAAGCATTGAGACAGAGAAATAGATCAGAGGGGGAAAAGCATTGATGCTTTAATTAAAACATTGAAAAAACAATGAATTGTGAATACTAGAATTTTATTCACTCACAGTTTCAATGTCAAAGACCAAATTTACTTTAACCTCTCCAAGTGTATCTAAATACTATACAACAATAACAGGAGTAAGAACAAGAAACCCAACTTCTCACAGACAAGGTATGGTAAATATGAAAACTTGAAGATAGGATCTTCTGATAATCCTGTTCTAACACACCCATGCCTTCCATTCATGAAAACACATGAGTGGGCAAGCCAACTCGGTCATAAATTACAAAACTTTTTTACATTATTACATACGTTTTTACAATCTTAACTGCTCGGAAACAGCTCGAGTTTATGAGATCAAGATGCTTTTAAGGAATAGATTTTCTAAAAAGCATTCTCTAAGTAAAAAACGAAGAACACCATGAAGATGTTTGCAACCTGTTTGACAAGCATGTCTCAGAGGGAAACATATATTAGGAAAGAAACTGACTCTGGCCAAGAAACAGCCATGTTGATGGGAGTGATTTTTGTATGTGAGAGGGAATTCTACTTAGTCGACATGATTAACCTGTTGGTCTTGCTTTGAGACCAGGGAGCAAAAAAGATTCCAAAAATGTTTCTCCCCTGAGGTTTGTTCATGCGTAACTAGGTACTTCCTTCCTTCTTTCACCTCAATGCAATACATGGTAATGATGGTGTCCAGCTTGTTTGTTGAACAAGCAAGTAGCACATTTCTTGAAGCAACAAACTTTTAACAGACAAGCTAACTAATGAGTTTTCTGTTTAAAGTTCAGAGCTCTTTAAGGCACAATGACAGAAAAAAGCAGCAGCTTCTCCAACTGGTTTGTTCTGTATCGGTGAGAACAGCAAACACTGACAGCATGCAACACACACCTGCAATGAGATTGTGCTTCCTGGCGATGGGGGACAGGTGGTGACTGTAGACATTGCCCTCAAATTCAAATACTTCAGCAGGCTAAAGAACAATAAAGTGGGAGAAAGAAAAGGAGACAGACAGATAATGTAAGTAGTGGTAGCCATTTATAAATTCTGAGCAGTGCTCATTTGCATATGTATGCCAAATGAAAATCTAATCTTATGATTAAATGAACAACAGTAGCCTTAAAGTTTCATAGGAATATAAATTCACCAAAGAGGAGAGAGTTAAAAAAAATAGTATGAAAGAAAATGAGCAAAAAGAGAGGGCACAGCAGCTCTGGGCTCAGAGGGCAGCTCACTCAGGCAGCAGTGGTTACAATGCAAATTCTTCAGCAAGCATAAAAAGCCTCTCTGTGCTCCATCTGTCAGTGTGTGCCAGCACCAGCATGAACTTAGCCAATGGGCGGTGGCACGCACGCACGCACACACGCACATAAACACACAGAGGAGGCTCTGTTTGCATAGAAATCCCACACATAGACATAGATAAAGTGCACAGCAATGCAAAAAACACCCAACACATTTAAGATATATGAATGTGTGCATTTGTGTGGGACACAGAAACAAATGGAAACCTTTTTTTTTTTGAAAGACTGCTGTACCTTCCCTGACCTTTTGAGGTTACTGTGGTGCCAGTGTAACTCTAGCACAGCTCTGGGCCTGCCATATGGGACAATGTGGCATACAAAGGTAGAAAGCATGAAGCAGAAAATAAGAAAGAGAGGAAGAGATCATGAAAACAGACAAAAATTGAAAAAAAAAAGTATTGCGCAGCTCTAAACTGGAGATTGATAATATGATGCAATGCAATGCCTTGGCCCATCAATAATTCTCCACACACATATTATTTGTTGATACTATCAGAGTGGCTATTAACTAAGCATATGCCTGACTACACTGTACTAGAGAACCTCTAATTTCATCCATGCAACATTTGATACTGCACAAAGAGAGTTAACTGTACAGGTGTGTTACATAATAGGAGCTTCATCAATCATCTGGACATGAAAATTAAAACAGCAACTCATTGTGAAATACAGGCAGATTAATATTGTCAGCAAACTAAACATATTAAATATTAATATTCACAAAGCAATTCACAACAAGGCGTGCCTAAACAAAAACTCAGTGTATCCAAATCATATAAAGTACACTTGATGAAAAGGTCTGGAGGTGACATGGCTTACTTTTAAAGTCTCTGTATCCCAGACTTTCATGGTCTTGTCAAAGGAACTAGAGACAAACATCCCTGTGTCGTAAGGATACCACTGGACTGTCTCTACACTGAATTTGTGGACATGTTGGCTTGACCTGAGAAAAAAAAAATGTTCAGGGATTTAAGAGGATATTTTCTTCATATTATAACAACAATGGAAGGAGGAAGAATGATTACAGTGATATTGTTATATCTAAACAACAAGCCTTTGAGATGGTTCATACATAGCACAGTATCAAAATCCTAATAGAATACTACCCTCCAGTGGATGGATGGAGTAAATGGGATAAATTTACCTTCCTACTGTGCAGACTGCCTTACAGGTGTACTGTTGTTTCCTGCTGTAATTCTCCAGATCGTAGATAACAATTACTCCATCTGCACCTCCAGACAACATACTAACAAATGGAAGATGTTAACTTCAAATGAACCATTACTATATGGAATAAACATTACACAAAACAAACAGAGAAAGTAATCTGTGCTTTTTGAAGGAAATTATTTAAATCAAACTCAAATCTTGGAAATCAGTTTAGATATTACAACTCCATGTTATGATAATTCTATGGGAAATAGTGTTACAGTCATTTATCTAATGATGATCAATATAATCTAAGCATACTTACTATCTGCCCTCAATTGCTTCAATATCAATGGTGTTGACACCATTTCCATGGATTCGGTCCACATCTCTGTCAGGATTTAACTTCAGACTAAGAACCCTTGATGTAGATATAGGAGGAAAAAAGAACCTTTATTTGATGAAGATCTTGATGACAGCAAGCCATAAAATTATAACCAGACAGTGGCTGAGTATAAATATTACAAATCAACAACAGTGGCTAGACATTGTCCATGATATTTATGTTTTGGAAAAACTGACATATTTTTTTAAGGGTCAGAGAAGACTTGTTTTGTTTTTTTTTAAACTAAAAGAAATGGTATATTCACAAAGGAAATGACATCAACTAAATAAAAGAGCCTGTATACAATGTTCTGATGTGAAATACCCAAACACCACCAGACAACCACTGTTTTTTTTTGTTAATATTTACATAGAAGCAAGTGTATTAACACACATCTATGTTTGATACAAGTCTGAAAGGATGTCTATGTAAGTGTAGCTATGTGTATGTATTATGGGAAAAAGCTCTGTGGCTCTGCTGATTAACATATGTGCATTATACCGTATTTTCTTGCTATTGCTGATGTGTTATACATTTCATGTTCATACAATATTGAAAATAAAAAAAATAAGTATTAAAAAAAAAAAGATCTGTGGAAATCTTTTTCACATTGAATACTATTGGGGAAAAATGCAGCTACTGGAATGTTGTAATAGAAAAAGAGATCAAAAATGTTTAGTTTAGTCTTCTTTTTAAGACTCTGACTGAACAATTACTATGCGGCTGTTCCACAAACATTGCAATCTTTAGACTCTATTATTGAAAGTTGAAATGAAATATACAACACATACATGTGTGTGACAATCTTTGAATGCATCAATTTCAGATGACCACAGCATCATTCTTCCTACAACTTATGGTGATGATACTGTAATGAAGACCATCTTTAAAATGCAACACTTAAGTATTCTATTTCATTCTGAATTGTTTAAAAATGTTTTTCGTGTAGAACACAAGCACTCCCAAACAACTGGTACATGCTTAATTAACTGCAACAACAGAATTTCAGATTTATCTAAGGTAAAAGTAAATATATTTGCTTGTTTATTTGGTATTAGTGGAGAAACCCTTACTTTTACCCTAAAAATTTACACTTTTCTGTTTATTTGTTATTAAGGTCAACTTTATTCTATATTTGAATTAACTCCAAAAGCACTGTTGCATCTAAACCAGGGCTACTCAGTTTGATCCCTTGAGTGCCCAGTCCTGCTGATTTTCTATGTTTTCCTGCTTCAATACACCTGACTCTAATTAATGAGTCATTGTGCAGAACTTCATAGGCAGTAGGACCTATCTCATTTGAGTCAGATGTGTTGGAGCAGGGAAACATTGAAAACCTGCAGGACTACGGCCTTCGTGACACAGCATTCAACAGCCCTAAGCCAATAAATGAATTATTACATATTACATGTGATATATCTTAATTATATAGTAATTAGTTCATATACTAGTTAGTGGTTCTGCTGTTGCGTTTTGATCGTTTAAAGTGATGTAAGCCTTGTTAGGTAGAGGTGAGAGGGTATATTAGCCTTATTCTAATCTACACTTTTTTTTACAAGTTTTTTTTGTTTTGTTTGTTCTAAATTACATATTCAAACTAAATTGTCATGTAAAAAAGAGGCAGTTTATATAAGATTTTTCTTCTTTCTAGTCCTTTTCATTCCTGTTTTTGTATTATCTTTTATCTGTTTTTCAAGAATGAATTAAATAGACAGTAATTACTCTAAACTGGTCTTGGGCGGATCCAGATAAAGATTATGCACAGGAAAATAAACAAAAAAGGAGAATAAAAGTCATTTTTATAAAATTTTCTGGACCGTATTTTTCCAAGAGTTATTTTTTTATTAACTTGAGTTCAATTTTACCAAAGTAACAGTACTTTCACGTAAAAAGAATAGTAATAAAAATTCTGTTACATTTACAAATCCAGAAAGAATAAACCTAAATCTACAATACAACTTTTAAAATTCAAGAATTTTTCTTTTTACAAGAAAAATCTCAGCAGATATGTAGAATTGTATTATGAGTTTTCTCTAACCTTTTTAATTTTAGATGCATTTTTTTCATACACAAAACCGTTGTTTTTTTTTGTTATTTAAGTTAAATATACCTAGTGCAGCTGTGCAGGTATGTATTGGGCTATGCATTAATACATACTGTATAAACGAATTAAGTAACCTTCTTGAGATTAAATAATTGTATTCGGTCACCTTCTCGTGGACTCGGCGCGTCTCAGTCGCAGAGGGTCATCCAGACCAGCCTGCCTTGCTGTCAAAAAGCCCAACATGGTTCCACCTTAAGAATAAACTAATTTTGACTATAAAGAAGAAATAGTATTTGGTTCTTGCTGCTACCAGCTAACCTAGCTTAAAGGCTAACATGTTACCTTAACTGAAGTGACATTCTAATACATACTGAATATCTGCAATTTCTACAAAGTATTATATCTAATTGTGTTTCTATTAGAACTAAACGTGAAATTTTAATCTTTCTGAGATAATATTTTTGTATTGGTTATTTTGTATTCATTTCAGCTAACTTCGCTTCCGCTCAAAACAAAAAGCTGCCATGTTTGCCAGTGACGATTGTTGTATCTCCAAAGCGATGATTGGTTGAGCTAGAACAGCTGTCCAATCACAAAACAGCTTGCTAGTTCCCTTCACGACCCACGAGTCCTTGCATAAACAAGAGCTTGCGAGGGCAGACAACTGCCAAAGGAGAAACATTTATCTCCAAAACCTTTCTAGTTGTGCTTTAAAGATGAGCCGGATTGCTGGCCTTCTCCGGCGTACCTTTGGAATTGCACGGGAGCACGTTGGGACAGACCATATGGGGAATAAATATTACTTTATCCCAAAGCAAAGGTCGTGGACAGGTAAAATATGGCTTGTGCTAAAAATTAGCTTGTCTTAATTCTATTTTAAGACGTTTAAGACGTGCAAACAAGTAAGGATGACTTCAAAAAGTGGCTGTAACAAAATGTTTGACCTTTTAGTATCCATGGTATTACGTTTTCAGACAGCAGCTGTCTTTTTTATTTATTTTTTTAAGAATTATTTTTTATTATTTTAGCTACTTTTACCGAGTGCTATTTCAAATCCCTCACAGCACACATGTGTTTTCTGTGGTGCATCTTCTGCTTTGGATTTGGCTTTATCGTAACCCTTTCATCCTTGTAGTATTCTAATATTGCCACTAGATGGCGTATCAGCCTCAATAACAACATACTAATTCAGGAGTTTTTAATATCAGAAATCTTTTTCTTACATGCAAGTCAGTGCATTTTAGTTTTTAATCGTTTTGGTAGGCAACTCCACTGTTTTGAGTGATCAAAGAGAAATAAATCCCACTCTGCGGCATATCAAATGATTGCTTGTCTTTGATGAGGATTTATAAGGAGGTCATATATCCCTACTGAGACATGGGAGTGTTACTGTATATGCTGCTCAAGTCAAGCAGTTGTGCTGTTTCATGCTAATCCATGGTGGGATGCCAGTGGTGTCCTTCCCACTGTCTCTGACTTAAAAGGCCAAGTACGTGCTTGTTGGCCCGGGCTTATTCCCCCGCTGTCCCATCCTTCTAATCATATGAGAAAGTGCATCTTGAACAGGAAACTTGTAAAAGAGAGCTCATGATTGTAACCCTCCTCAGAACAGGATAAAATAGTTTACTGACATACTAAAATGAAGTCTCTTTTGATGAGATGAGATGCTTCAAAACTGGCATTGTTGTTATTAATTAGGAACTAGGAATATATTTTGGTTAAATGTCTTTGTTTTGGTTAAAAAGTACGCAGAAGTTCTCTCTTTTCTTGTTTAACTTAGAAACAGAACCCAGCCAATAGCTCCCAGGCCTCCTACATAAGTTGGGGAGTACAGGTCAAAAACCCTTGTCAAACAGGACAATGCAGGTTAACAATTAACAGACAGTAGGCTTGTTAATAGCAAAAAGCTTTGCCATCATGCCTCACGGTTTATTCCCTTGCCAGATAAAGTGTGTTTATAGTCTTCACAATTCTGTAGACAGCAGCAATGTCCTCTCACCTATACATGCTTGTGTTTGTCTCCCTCTCATGGTTCCTTATTGTACAAACAAGATAAAGTTTTTTGCACTAGCAGATGAATAGATGTCATGTGGTGAAAACATTGACTCTTTTTTTTTTCTCAGATAAAACCATGCTGTTTTGTTTGTGTCTTTTGTTTTCCTGAAGAGGGACCGACCTCTGGCAGGTTGCATGCTTGCTTTCTTTCTGACTGAATTCAACTTTGAGCTTCACCTTTTCTCAGCAGTTTGCAGGGAATCTTGCACCCACCTCGTATTTATAATTCATTACAAGGCTGCTCCTCTACCCCTGGCTGTCAGACTATTCAAATGAGACATCACAGATGCCGTCTTCTAGCACGCTACAGGCTAAAGTATGCACTGTCCCATCACAATGACTGACACTGTAGAGAGGCTAGTTGGCTTGTAGAAAAACAGGCTCCGACAAACACTGCTGTGTGCATCAGACGGGCACATTCACAGGCTCATATATGCATTCATAATAAACAAAAAGAAAAATATGTTGGACACATTTGCATCTTTTTTTTCCCCACCACTCACCCGTTCAGCCTTGTGGAAATAAAGCAGATGCATTATTCAGACCATATGTCTTGCTAAAGCGAGCTCTTTTTGATCTTAAACTGATAGGCCAAGCGTGGGCTCAGGGCCTTAAGGCGTGGACCGCAGGGCTTTCCACTGCAGCGCACAAGTTGTGGTTGAAATAGGTGAGGAGTTTCTCTCTCTCACTCTCTACTCTCTTTATCTGTCTACCTCCTACTTCTGTTCATTTTTCCATCTCTACTGCACAGTCCTCTATACTTTTATCCATGCTTTGCTACTCCAATTTTCTACCTCTCTCAGTCCGTTAACTTTAGAAAACTGGAGCGTAAGCAATTCTGAGAACCAGGGATAGGCTGTATGTTCGGATCCTGATGGTTGCTAGGACAGAAATGGAAAAAGATGACTTTTTTTTTTTATGTGGGCCTGTCCAGTCTAATTTCAACAACTTCTCCTTAGGTTGCCCTTTTTGTTTGCCTTCACATAGTCCTTTCTTCCCGTGCCCCTCCCCTGTACTGCTGCCTCTGGATTTTCCTCCTTTGAAGTAATTCCAGAGAAGATTTCTATTCAAAACAGTGGAGTAGTTCAGCAGTGTAGAGAGATAGACCCAGCAGAGAGCTTTCTAAACCCCTTTCCTCAGATGTTGCTCCTCATCAAAATGAAAAGGGCTGGCTGGTATGAAGTACACTTCTTGAAAGAGAGGATCTCTGTCTCTGTCTGCACAAAAGGTCCAGCAGCTATAAAGGTCCACTGTGTGCCTCTGTCTCATAGAGAGGACTATGCTATAAGCTGTGGAGACCCAGTGATTGTTGTCCGTGGCAAGGCTACAAGAGAGCCACTGGCAATCTGGTTACTGGTCTTCGAAGGTCTTTGCCTTGGTGTTGTCTCCACAGAATTGAATAGAGAATCCATTTTCTTCTGTCTTTCTGTGTGTGTCTGTCCCCAGGCCCAGCTCTGCCTTGCACTGCATGGGGCGCCATGTCATGCTGCCCAGATGAAAGCCCAGCTTTCTGAGGATAGGCTCATTCGTCTTCAGCAGTGGGCCTGCAGCTCTGACGCCTGCCTTCCCTCCCTTTATTTAGGAAGAGAGGCGCGCTGACATTATCGGCTGCTGCAGGCACATTTGAAAATAATTGCCTGTATGATTGCTATTTTTCTTACCTCTTTGAGGAGGTGTAGCTTTTGTCTTGGAATCAATGGCTGTTCAATACTGGACAGGGGAAAGGCAGTTTCCTTTCATGTCTCAGTGAAAAGGATGTATTTTTAGCGCTATTCATTTTAGCAGTGTGTACCATGCAGTTTTAATCTATTGGTCCTCTCCACTGGGTGGAGAATAGAGAAAATTCAGAGGTTCTTCAGAGGTATGCCACACTGTTGCAGAGAAAAAAAGCATTGACTTGTCGTCCTATCACTATTCCTCTCTCTTTGTCTATTATTTATTTGATTCCCCAGCTCTGTTCTATGAAGTGAAAAACTGAAAAGGCCTCAGTTCTGCTATTTCAGGATGGGCGACTCTAGGGACTGAGGAAGGAGGTGTGTGCTTTTGCATTAGTGCATGTATTTGTGATTGTTGATGTGTGTATACAGCATGACAACCGCACACCTTGTGTTTGTGTGTGCATATGTAGCTGCTTTGTATTTGGAAAAGAGGGGGAAGAAATCTGCAATTGTGTGTTTTCTCTCCACTTCATGCCCTAACACACTTAACACAACAACAGATGGCTGTGTGTCATCAGAGCGTTGATTCAAGCCTCATATTTCCGCGGAAAGACTCACAGTGGAAAGCGACAAGGGTCCAAATGGCTGTTTATTCTGCCACAAGTCATCCCTTGAGTGTGATGAAGGAAGGCCTATCCTACAGTAGGACACCATATCAGTGTTTACAGGAGCAACAATGTCCAGAGCCGCAACAGTAAATCATGCTAATTGATTAGTGCCTTTGCAATGCATGGGGTTTAAATGAAGGTTGTTTAAGCGTTATAGGATTTAGCTCATCTAGCTGTAGACTGGTTGCCAAGTGTGTATTTGTATGTGTCCTGTGGTACATCATGGAATGGTTTAACTAGTTCATTAAAAAGTCATTTGAAGAAATAAATGCTGAAAATGTGAGATGGGCCCATTTATTTTCAATGGAAGAACATTTCTAGTGGGCTTAGATCCAATATCAGTGGTTTAAGTATTTTGCAGCTCCATTAAACACTGCCTATCTGCAGTAGATCTGTAACTATGTCCGTTTAACTTCAAATTAATTTTACTATTTCGACTTCCTGCAGACTTGATTTGCTGCCAGACACAGACGATTATGCCAACGGAAGGTGTCGGCACATTCATCCTAAAGACAAAAAATTCCACTGGTGTAGATGTGGTTCCCATCCAACATGTTTCAATGCCCGAGGGCTCTTTATTGGTCAGAAACTCAACCAGGAAGACTGACAGACAGGCTGACACACAAAGAGACATTTCCTGGAGCCTACTGCTGCTTATTCAAGTCAGAATATTTTAATAAAGCAGACAGGCAGAGAGAAAATAAGGCAAGGAGGAAAGGAAAGGAGAAAAGATAAGGCTGAGGGAGACTATTGGAGGGTGGAAAGGAAGGTGGGGTACAGAAAGTGAGTGACAAAGAACAAAGGAGATGCTGACATATGGGGTGAAATTATAGTAGGGGAAGAATGGAGGGAGTAAAAGTGAAAGGAAGGTTTCTGACAGAAAGAGGGTGAAATGAGTGGGTGGAACAGGCAGGCAGATAGAGGTGGAGAAAGAGAAGGTTGGAATAGGTTAATGGCGATAGAGTGGTGGTGGGGGTGTGTTAAAGGTGCAACGGAGGGAAAAGATAGAAGGGGGTTGGACTGGAGTGGCAGAGGTGGACGGCACACGCATGAGCCTCAGAAGAGCTGTTGAGGAAGGAAGGGGGTCAACACTGCTCCAAAGCTGTAAAAAGTATGCTAACTTCCTGTTTCATCTTTCTCTTTTGCATAACCCATTGGGCCAGGGGTCTGTCCATGAGGATGGGTGGGCTCAGACAGAGGGGGCTTAAGTGTCTCTTCGAACTGAAACCATGCCTGCATTTAGTTACAAGTATTCTACAGGGAAATCAAAGTATTCTTTACAGCATCTTTCTGCTCCGATATGAATTATTCCTCTCTGGTCTGTCACGAGTCACTCAACCCCCAGCAGGATCAACAGCAACAGGGACAAGCAGAATGAGGACTGGGTAAAGCTGAACAGCAACAGCAGCCCCTCTTTACACCCAAGCTCCTCCTCTCACTAGAACTAATGCAAAACGACTGGCCTTTTCCCTCTAAACCTCATCCCGCATCGCTAGGCTTGTGGCTAATGGGTAACCATGGTTACGGGCCTCACACATCCCCTCCATGTTTTTTTTTTTTGTTTGTTTTTTTTTTTTTTCCCTCCAGAGAAAAGAGATTGGACGGAGTGAGGCAGGGGAGAGGGTGTCCATATCTGTACCCGGTTGCCCTTGTATCACTGATGCTTATCTGATCACTCCATCTTCATAAAGCTGTCCATTATGATGCATGCATCGGTCCCCCACCTTTTCCACCTCACAGCTCAGCTGGAGAGGAATAAACTTAGCTGAATACAGGCTGATGGGCTCACTGCTTCAAGACGGCTTTTTGTTCTACCACTGTGTGAACCTTAAAAATTCCATGCCTGACTCAGAAAGCAGCTTTATTGACAGGGAATGATGATTGCCATGCTGTTCCAGTTTGAAGCGTTCGTCTGTATTTCAATCTGTTCAAACTGAAGTGAAAATGGTGCTTCATGTGCTGTAGCTTTACGTTTTTATGATGAGATTAAAACGAAACCCACCAGTTGGGGCAATGGTATAGAAATCATTCTTGTGTGTGAGTTTTAAGGACTCTACTAACTCCAGATGGTCCCTAGTGTGTGTTCCCCTGACATTCGTGTCTGTGATGAAAAACAAAGTGCAGGAGAAGAGCGTGCTGTGAAAGAGACGGCACAATATGCCCGCAATGACATTGTGGAGGTGAAAAACCTCTCAGGTCGCCCCCCAGCAGTACTCACTTGGGAGCTGATGTGCAAGGTTGGGGGTTTTATGTGTGAGTGTGCATGTCTGTGTGTGTGTTGAAGCAGGTGATGGAGTTTAGCGGGCTGTGTTCAGGGTTCAAAGAGCAGCCCTCAGAGCGCATCATGTCTTATTTTAACGAATGGGAAGGATTGAAGTGCGGCTGCTACGGCAGCCCCTCACCCATCCTACTTCTCTGTCTCCTCCCTTCCTTCCTTCCCTCCCCCCAGCTTCCGCAGCCAGGCTCACAGATGAGTTGTGCTCAGACAGGTGAGATGGCTCATGAATATTTATGCAATGGGATTTCATTCCTCCTGCCGCTGGCCCCTCCCCCTCTCCAACGCAGTGCTGCGTTTGTCCTTCACGGTAAAGAGGCAGCGTCCTCGCTCCTGTCCCTCAGGTTAATCTGCCTGCTCTCCAGCCAGTTGTGTTTGTGTGTGTTCACGAGTGTCTATGTGTGTGTGTGTGTGTGTGTGTGTGTGTGTGTGTGTGTGTGTGTGTGTGTGTGTGTGTGTGTGTGTGTGTGT
>JAOXYM010000012.1:11438521-11454374 GCA_028567055.1 Leptatherina wallacei | reverse complement strand
CAGGAGTATTTAACCAAAATTCCCTTTCCTGTCCCTCCTGATTGGGCAGCTTGTGCAACTTAACTTCAAGAAGCTACTTCAGATTTGTGCTTAATTTTCTTATTTGTGATTGTTTCCTCTTTGACAGTTGAATCTTCTCTTGACTAGTGCGTAGTTTCCTATAAGCAACCAGCTTTAATGGTGAAAAGGTGGCTATGAGTATTGAATGAAAAGTAATAAAGAGATTTTTTTTTAATCAATCTTGAAAACTTTATTGACCAGAAAGTAATAATTTGGTTAGTTTGCAAATGAGTTCAACAAAAAAAGAAAGGTTTGAATATACTCATTTCATCTTCAAGTCAATTTGGCAAAACTGGGATATTAACAGTGGAATGCAAGGTGTTGCAACAGCTGCACAATAGAACAAGAAATCTCTGTATAAAAACATCAAACAGATGACCACTGAGCTCTAGCTGATAAAAGTCCCACGGGGGCAAGCCTCCTCTAGGCTGTACTGTCTACCTCAGCCCTGTCAGGTCTGTGCAGACCAGCGTCCCTCCTCCTGGACATGAGGCGTAGTAGCCCCGTGTTAACAGCAGGACTGGGACAAAGAACAGCACCATGTCATTTGAACTAAAGAGGGCTGTGGGCGTGATGGCTGTTCATCCCTCATCATACCCCCCAATGGGCTCAGTCTTTCTTGGTCCTCTTGGCCTTGGCTATGTTTTCCTGCCTCTTCTGCTTCTTCTTCTGCTCACGGTCACGTGCCTCGATCATCTTGGCTAGTTTCCAGGACAGCAGTGCGCTGGCAATGAAGAAAGGGGTGAGAGCCAGTATGACAGTGGTGAGGAACCCATAGGGGTCTTTGGCAGCCCACTCCACTACATACTCTGCCCATGCTCGCACATCAATCATCCTTTTCAGCAACGACCAGGCCCACTCAAACCTGAGGAAGAACACCATGAAAGACAGCCATGAGCAGCCGAAACAAATGTAATAGAGCAAAATTAAGAACAGGAAGATAATCTTAAAATCATCAACCAGTTGTGATATCGATAGTAGGCATTAAGTAATCCACTATCACTTACTATGCAATGTTAGGATTGCTTTGTAAAGATTTTAAAACTATTTATAAACTAATTTTACAGGATGGATCAACAAAAAATAGCTTGTACACTAAATTGGCAAGAGATTTTACATTTGAAAATGTATGAACAACAGGTTAAGAAGTTAATGGGGTTGTGCTCCAATCTGTTTTATCACAATAATTGAAAGTACTTTTTATCTTTGGATTTTAATATTAGATAGCTAGATTTCATTAGTTTCTGGCATTTTAAGTGTTTCATGATAAACTTCTAAAAAAAATCATGGCTTGTACCACATTATTAAGTTAAATCAAACATGCACAACCTTTCCAAACAATCTGTAAATTGATATTTTAAAAAAAACAAAACAAAAAAAACAACACACAAAGTCATCACGATGACCGATTAAACTGACTGAACGCAATAATTCCCTTCACATTTATCTAATCGCTTATCATATGATAGATCATATGCACGTAAAACAATCACCAACACGTCATTTATCTTATATCTGGGATTAAATGTTTATAAATGTACTCCGAACTTAAAGTCACAAGTAGTTCAAGTTGAGTGTAAACAATTTCTTAAGATTCAGAGTTCAAATCAAAGCTGTCGATCGTTTTTGGATTCGATAAAGGCGACTCATATACGACTGGTCTCATCGTAAAATAATTATAACAAATTCCATCTTTGATGTATAGCAAAACATGACCTCAACCGGGAGGGGAACTATCCAGTGTCTGCTTGATTTTATTCCAGAACTAAGACTAGAACCGCTTGGACTGATTTTACCTAGTTATCTCATGTTTCTCCCAATTCCGAAATACTCGACGGGCAGCCGATGTTTTGTTTTTTTTACAATCTGATTCAGCCGGAACAAACAATGCTTAAAGGAGAAGTGCTACGCAAATTAGCTAAACGTTCAACAACAATTGAGCTTGAAAGCAGTTTAAATCAACTCTATGACGCTAAACCCAAATATCTAATATTTTGTCAATTGGAATCACTTTTGTACCAAATTAGATGGTTCGTGTGGTTTAATAGAGTAACGTTGCGCTTTCTGACTAGCCACTCATACCATGCAAGTCGGCAACGGCTAACTAGCATCAGCCCGAATCGCAGCTAGCATTCATAGACTACATGTAGATTAAAAACTACTTGCTTTAGCTAAGGCTTTAAACTCACAAATTATACGAACAAACCGAGTTCGTCTACCTCTAAGATTAGATCTCAGTTTTTAGGATGTGGGTACACGATTTAAACGTTTATATCATAGCTAGCTAAACTGCCCATCTATGGCGGCCTAATTTGCAGTCTGTCTAATAGCATCCGGCAAAACTGCCCATCAGCTATTAATATGGAAAATGTATTAAATCGATGTTTTCAAGGCATAAAGTACCCTTAAAAATCCTTTAAAAGAAAGAATGAATCAACCTACCAAAGCGCAGAGATTTGTGTTTATATCCACGATAAGCAGCAGCTCCTCCCTGTAACAGGAAGTGAAACTGTCAACTGAGGTATTCATGTAGCGTTGGCGGAATATAAGAAAAACCTACACCTCTTCCCTTCCGACTAATGTTTATTTTATTTCACCCTATGACACCGAAGTCCCACTCATTGCAGATACACAGCCCATTGGATTATTTTAAATTTGTAAATGTGTTTGTTTTTTGAGTTTTTTTTTTTTTTTGGGGGGGGGGGGGGGGGGGGGGTGGTGGGTATCTTGAATTTGATGCTATTTATACCTTCAAGTGAAATATGGCATACGGTGTAAATAACTCAATTATAAATGGCTCCATTGTTTGTGGATATAAATAAGCCTTGATTTACAAATATTTGATTGAATATTAGTTGTCGTCTGTAAAGTTACTTTCTTTTCTAGATCACAAATAATTGTGTACTAACACCACTTGAATGCAGCAAGTGAAGTTCTCGGTCACGATTGGATGAAATGCATACTTTAGCAGATGGGTAATGTAGTCCTCCGGAAAATTATGTCAAGTCCAACCAACTTTAAACTTTGTTGAACTTCAAACGCCTGTTACCCTTCCGACTTACTGTCGTTGGAGTAATGTGCCAAATGCCTTACAAAAAAAAGAGAAAAAAAATCTACAAATCAAACTGTAGTTGTTTTCTGTCTAATTCCCCAAAAAATATTTTTCACATTAATATCTAAGCATAACTCACTTGACAATTAAAGGTAAGAGGTTTTAAGAAATCCAGTTAACTTTGCAAGAGCAGTGGTTGAAAGCAGTTGTAATAAGTAGTTTGTTTTATTGTTATAGGCTACTTGTCTTTTCGTTCTTAATAGTACATCCTGCGATGAAAACATCCTGGGTCACTTGATGTATTTTGGTGTGCAGTTGAAAACTTTAACTCCAGTAAAATTAGATAAAACATTGTACTATGAATGTTATCAATATAGTTTTATGATATTAGAACCAATCTGTTACCAGATAAGTGCCGGAATAATGTATGCTGGATCATAATGAAACAGTCAAGCATTGGGTACAACACAATATGTTGTACCCAATGCCTTTTGAAAATGTTTGGAATTGCTCTGTCTTGAGAATGAAGCAAACCATAAGGCAACAACTGTGTAAGCAAAAGGCTCTACTAGCCCTCTGAGAAAAATGACTAACATAACAAAGGAGGACCTGCTGGCTTTGTGAACTTCCTGTGGGGAAGTATTGAAACCAAATCAGGTTAGGCCACATCTGCTCTGTCCATACGGCATGGATCACTTTCAGAGCAGTTCAAAGGCCAGCTTTTTAGACTTACTCACAGAGGAAAGAGAGGGGCAGCTGGGAACACATACGGACAGACAAATTGCAAACACACAATCGGGTTTACCAGCCTAGTTTTGTCCAAGTTTTATAGACAATTTTGAAAAACATCCCTGAAGCTGGTGGCTTTTTTGATACATGCCTATAATTATTAACTTCTGGTATGTCTCACCAGGTAGGGCGATGCAGGGGGTGAGTGATGTAGCCACACCCTTAACCCTTGTTGAGGATTTCACTGAGGGGGGGGGGGGCTTTTCATGACACAACTATGGAACTAATGGCACAATTTATAGTTAACAAGCACAGCTGGTTTGTCTAAAGTTGCTCGGAAAATGCAAGGTCTGGCCAGACACAGGGATTGTCAGTGTTTTTTCCCTCTAATTGATAAGCTCAACTGGATGAAAATAAAGAACAGACGATTTAAATTATTTTATTAAGAGTTTAAATGAATAAATAATTTACTGAATAACTATTTTAAAGTATGTCTGATTATTGGCCCTTTCCACCTGGTAAATGTTCACATCTTTCAAACTCTCCAGTCTCAATTGTGTGAATTTTCAAGTTTATTTTCAAAGTCTTTAGGGAGCTTCCTCCCAAGATGCTTATGTTCTCCAAGGCTGAATACCCCACACATCCCCTATTGTACTGATCTCCGTGTGTAAAATCAGCGGATGACTCTTAGGCAAAGATAAATAAAGAGACAGCTCGTCTTTTTCACGGTATGTTTGATTAATCGTACACAGACTGTCAGCAGTGAGCCAAACAGCTGACCAAAATGACTGATGCTACCTCAAAGGACAAGCATGTCCCGCTTCATATCTTCATGTTCTTCCTCCTCCCACGGCCTTTCTGTCTCTGACAGCTGAAAGTCCTTTAAAACCTAAGCCTCAAAAACAACCATCAAGTTGTTATTGAAGAAGCTAGAGCCTGGGGTGGTAGCTTAGGCTCCAAAGGAAAAAAGTCAGTTTTCTTGCCCCCTTTTACCCCTGTGGGAAACTGCAAGGCCGCCCCTGGATTAAGTCCCCGCCTTTAAACTCAAATAAGAAGGAAACTTCAAAGTCTGTCGGCCGCCGGGGCTCCGCCCTCGCGCTCCCGAACGGCTTCACAAAGGATTTGCCGACGTTCGGGAATTCCGCCTCCAGTTCCTTTTATAGCGCCACTCGTGCGCTGGCTGCGTTCCAGGATCCCGCCCATCCCCGTTACTCTGACAACACAAAGGACTTCACGGAACTTACAAGCTCCGCCCACCATCCCAAATAAGGGCAGTCTCTCCATGTACGGCAAACAATCGGTGCGAGATTGCCCTTTTCTCTTCCTTGTCCAGTTTATATGATCGGAGAGGAACTGCGCTTCAGGTTGGAAGCGGTGCGATCATGGCCGAGCGAGTCCAGCAGCCCCCAGCCAAGCGGCTCTGCTGCCGGCCCGGCTACAATCCGGCATGCAGGCAGGGGCAGCGGGCTGGAGGAGTCCTGTGTGGCGGTGCAGGGTCCGCTCCGGGAGGGTCGGGAAACGGAAAAACACACAATCCCGAGTCGTTGCTCGACATCGCGGCACGCAGAGTCGCGGAAAAGTGGCCGTTCCAAAGGGTCGAGGAACGGTTCGAGAGGATCCCGGAGCCCGTCCAGCGGAGGATCGTATATTGGTCATTCCCGAGAAGCGAGAAGGAGATCTGTATGTATTCTTCTTTCAACGCCGGAGGAGAGGAAAGTGGAACTAGCGGGGACAATAATGACGAGACCCAGCTGCCTTTCCTACGGGGTGTCACTCTGCTAGAGGGTGGCTGGGTGGACAACGTTTTGCAAGTCGGTGAGTGGACTGTAACGTTAAAATAATGCAGGAAAACAGCCTGTAGTCAACACTTGCGCTGTTTGCATTGACGTGGAGACATACCACACTTATAAAGGGCTTGTGTGTGCCTTCCATAGCCTTGCCTATTATAAACAATGCAGGGTATTTCCACTCCAGTCTACACTATAGCTCTGTGAGAACAGCCTATTTTCAGATAAGCCCGTAATAGTAGCCCACTTCTACTTGTTTTTACCCACTGAGCTGTGTGCATTGAATGGCCCAGAGCAATTCCAATTGGAAGCTTAGTACTTTGTTCCTATTTTTGTGTCTTTCCAGCTCTCCATGCCCCCACCAATGGGTACGCAGACAAAAGCCCCCTATATCTTTTCACCGCTGGCTAAATAGACGATATTTAGAAAGGGTGGGAGGGACGGTGATTTAAAGCCACAGTGCTTCTATTTTGTTTGCCAAACACCTTTTGTGAGACACACTGAAGCCTTTCTGCTGCCTCTCCAACATTCACTTGAAGCCCAAGCTATATGCACCTGGTAAAGACAAAGATGTATTTTTTCATCTATCAGCTGCATTATTTGTGGTACAGCTAGGAGTAAACAGAGGTGCTGTAGACTCAGCAACCCCCTGCTTGCCTCTCTGCCTGGCTGGCTGTCTTTGCCAGAGCCACAATATTTCACTGCATTCGTCAGTGCAATAGACTCAGCTGTCAATCCGACTCCCCACCCTTGGAAACGGTTCAGGATTCTAATCCCATTACCCTCCCCAGTTCATCTGAATCTTAATGCATTCTGCAAACAAGATTTTATGCATGATCTTCCTCCTCCCTCCCTCGCCCTCTCCATCTCTCTCCCTTGTTCCTTCTTCCTCTCTCACTTCTTGGCTTACTATCCCCCCCCCCAAGAATCTGTGTGGAGATGGCTTCAGCTCTTGTGGGCTCAGAGAATGTGCAGTGCACAATAGTAGCCATGGAGGAGGCAGACAGGCAGGCAGCTCTCCCTCCCTCTCTGTCCTGTTTACCAGATTCCCCAGCATTAGGCTCATTTATGTGCTCACTCTTTTGGGGCATTAGGAAGCTAAACACCCGGCCTGGGGTAAAATATATTAAAAAAGTATGAGGCATCAAGAGAGCAGATATGTGTGTGTGTTTGCCTTGGAAAATAGTAACAAAGAGGGTAACGGGGTCATTTTCTGTAGCTATTCGTGTGTGTGAGTGTGTGCGGGTTTTGATAAACAGTGGGGGATTGTATGTGTGTCTTCGTCTGCATGGGCTGTCAGTCTCATCCCGCATGCTCACAGAGAGTGGAGAATGACAGGTGAGTACACAGCAGGAGGAGGGCATATTATGCTGATTGCAATTTTTGCCCCAGAATTTTTTTTGTCTTTTTTTTTCAGCTTGGGAAGAAAAAGCCAAGGAAGAGCAAATGATAAATAAAAGATGCAATCTACTCCAGGGGACAGGCAGCCACTGGAGGATGAGGGCTTAAAAGCAGGGCAGCTTGGGAGGGGGCTGTCAACCACATCACACACCACATGTATTGGCCCATCAAACGCATACAGTGGGTCTGGCCTGAAAAAGAAAAAAAAAGAAAAGTGCAGGGTGATTGTGAGGGATGTGTATGTGTGTGCACACATGCATGCATGGCTTTGTGTGGCTTCTGTGTTTGTGCTGTCAGTGGGATGGGATGCAGTGTTGATGATGAAAGACAGTAGCGCAATAGAATAGATGAGGAGGTTATTGTGGATGGGGGGTGGGGGGCTAATATACTTGAATGGATCTGCTGTCGCTGTATTCCTTTCCTTCCCCTCCCATCTCCTCCTCCACCTCCCTCTCTCCCAAGTGAGCAGCTATAAAACTCTCCATATTTACTCCCCTAAGGCCAACTACCAGCCCCCAGTCTCCTGTGATTATTTATCTTTTTCTCAAAGACATTAATCACTCGCCTTTCCCTTCTTTTTCCCCCCCCTCCCATCTCTTTCCATACATCAGTGCTATGGAGGGAAGAGATACGGAGACAGCGTTTTTAGGGGAAGAGCAATAGATCGGGTGATATCAAGAAAAAGAGGGGAAGCCTTGAGGGAAAATGTGGGTGGAAAATGCAAAAGAGGAAAGACGTATTGAAATGGTGATTGCAAGTGAAGGGGATATATGAAAGTAAAGAATGAAGAACAGAAATGGAGGAGAGAGTGAGATGGATGGCTTGTTCTTTCTCCCATGCGATCTCATCTGTTCCAATGCCAGCCTTCAGGATAAATATTCATATTTGAATGCAAGCATTATCTAGCAGTCCACTGCTCATTGGTTATAACAGGGTTATACAATCTAGCCTCAGCACTCAAAAGCACTCTTCCTACTGTTACATTGTTACCTGCTGAACAGGTAGTGGAGCATATAACTAACCCTCAAACTGGATTAATATTAAAAGTTTCTGTGTGTAATAATGCATTAAACTCTTCAAATGAGTAGAATTAAATATGCATGAGCGGTCCCACAACGGCAGCTTGTCTGCCACAAAAATTACATTGTTATGAGCTGATCACAGAAATGTCAGTAAATCTCACTGGTGTGCCAAGTTTCACTTTCCTTCGGCTTGTCAATCAGACCATGCCGTGTGGTAGCTGAGCGTCATTCACTGGAATAGAGAACTTCCAGACCTGCCTGCTCTGATCGCAGCATCTGTTCTCTGGTTCCTTTTGTGTAATTTAGACTCAGCAGCTCATCATGCTGAAAAGAAGGCTAGTATTATGGAGCCCCGTCCTCTAATTATAGAATTCTAATCCTATGGCTCTAACATGGCATGACAAAGCATGTTTGCACTTCATTACCCTCCTTCCTGTTTTAGTCCTCCAGTCTGGGTCAAGTTCACCCCCTCTTGTCTCATTTATTCAGGGCCTGGACAGTCCTACTCCTCCTCCTTTTGACCCTTCATCTCAATATTTCTAACCCCTTCCATTCTCTCCACCCAGAGGGCTTTTGCTTAGAGTAATAAATAAATAATGTATATACATTTTTTTTAAAACAACACACATACTCATAAAATCCATGACTACACACCACCACTTCATTCTTACTATCCTGTTACGGTAAGCCCCATGTCCCCAAGGAGTGACATACTGATGCCTGGCATATGTCGCTCTGCAACATCATTAGCATAGGCTACATTCTACAGCCTATTTATCCAGTTCTCCTTGTTAGGCTAATTTTTCACATGAGACTGCTTGTCATTTTATCATGCTGCTTGCACCAAATCAGATTGATGAGGTGGACACTTTGAGGCTGCATTGAATTCAACTAAAATTAAAGTAGATCCGTGTATCCTGAAAAATATTTTTTTGGTGCATTTTTCCGCGGCGGTGTTGCTGGACTAGATAGCCTGTAATATTGTGCTTTCCCCCCCTGCCTAAAATATTACTGAATGTCCATGGCAGTCATGCCTGTTTGAGTGTGAATGTCATCCTCCTCTGCTCCACCTATTTCAGAGACAAATTGGTGTGTGTGTGCATGCATGTGTGTGTCGGTCTTTTGCTTCTGCATGCTCATAACTCAGGTTAATTTGTTCACGCTCTGGAGAATCTTAATTAGGTTTCTGCGTCATCTACTCTCTTTCACCCTCTTTTTTTTTTTCTTTTCATCATGTCAATGAAATGTTGAACTAACATCCAGGCAGGTGGTTTCCCTTTTTTTTAAAAAAACAAAAACATTTGTGGTGTGTGTTTTTTACAAATATTACAAATATTAGACACAAACTTGTAATTAGTTTCTTTAAAAAAAGAAGCTGCTTAAGTGCCTCAAATTCATGACACACAGTCGGTGCCTGGCATTCAGGAATAACTGTGGCAATATCTGATATCATAACACAGATATGACCACCAAAGCAAAGGGGCTGATAAAACAAAGACTATTTGCACACAGTAGTAGGTTACTGTTTGTGTGACAAAGCTGCAAACCAAATGCCAAGGAGAAATCGGTGCTACTTGTAAAGTTGAAGCAACACTGAGCTTGTTTGTGTAAGACCTCCCTCATTCACACACTCGCACATACTTTTTTCCCCCTCCACATGGTCATACGAAGAGCTTCTTGCAGATCCATTGACATTTCAAGAATTTTGCCTGTGAAGACATAGGATTTAAGATGCAAAACGTAAATCTTGTAGGAGCATGTCGCCTGCAAGACGTTGCCGGGCTCTGCTGACTTTTTGTTGGGTGGGGGGCCTATTCTTCTTGTTTGTGTGTGGGCTGTTTCTTTTCATGTGGGTGGATCTGGTTTTGTTTTCCTGTTAGGTTAGAGCTCCTTTATCTTTTTACAATGCCCGTTGAGAATGAGCCCACATGCCCACCACCAAAGACGAGGAGACAGAATGCTTCCAAACATGCTGGGAGTATGGGAGAAACTGGTGTGCTGTAAAGAGGCTTCACTTGAACCTGGAGAAATAAAGACACTGTACAAGTCAGGGGTTTGGAAATCTGTGCCCCAAATGATTGATTATCTTTAAAATCCTGATCTTGTGAGCAGTTCTTTTAGAGAAATTGGTGAAAATGTACTGTAAAGTCAGGTGAACAGATTCCATCTATAGACCAAGTTTCAAAATGGGAGTGCTGATGTTGCAGTGATCCTGGATCTGATGCCTCGGGTCTACCCCTAGGCATGTGACTAACCCTGAGCTTGTATCGTCATGGAAACATGGCTGAGCCTAGAGCAAGTATAAACATCTGGCAGTCCAAAAGAAAGGGGCAGCAACTGCATGCATGTGAAGAGTCTTTAGAGAAAATGCCCTCTGTGTCTGGCTGTGAGTATCTGAGAGGATGGGAGAAGCAGATTCCAGGGCTTTGTCCCATTATTTTGACTGAATGGAAAGACGATAGGATAGCTTTCAACTGTTGTGTAATGGAAACACGTTAGCTTAGTTCCTCTTCGTGTGAGTGTGTGTGTCTACACATGCATATGTGTGGCCTTGTAAATGTTTGACAAAAGATTATGTTTTATAGGTGATTATATTCATATTTTCAGTTTAATATGAGTATATTTCATTATGTTATATTACTTTATCCTCAATCATATCAAATACCTGGAGTGCCAGGTCAGGAGAATAGTTTTTTTCTTTATCTGCACCTTGGCTGATAAACAATAGATGACCAGTAGTTTTTCTGCAAGCTGTGTCATGTTTGTATGAATTTTCCAAAAGGTCCCATGTTTGTTTCTGCCTCAACTCCAACTTCTAGCCAGTATGAATCCCAGATGTGCCTTAAGATAAGTTATTCTCACCACAGACCATAACTTCCTGTAGGCCGCCATATTCCATCTTCAGGACCCAGCTATAACCGTCTTCTGTTCCTCACATTTCCGATACTGTACCCAAGATGTACCACCAAATGATGGTCCTGGCATCCCAAGCAAGGACTAATGTCTGTGTGGCTTTTTTCCACTCCGTCTACCTGACTGGAGCCAGCCTCTGTCCCAGTCCTATTCCTGGTCCCAGACATAGTTGTTTCCTCCCTTCCCCTCTTAAATCATTATTCCCAGGTCCAGCCCTGGCTGCCTTGCATCTGCCACCCTTCCAAACTTTTCACCCGTTGCCCAAAGACTTCTCTTCAAAATGACCCTGCACACTATTACAGGCTACTATAACAGTGTGCATTCAACCTTGTTTAAATAAACCAGCTAAAGTAATAAAGTTCCAGCTTGATCTCTGTAACGTCTGCCCTGGTCCCCGTTCCAGAATGACTTGTCTTCTGTCCCAGACTGTGGCTGCTGGGTGTGCGTCAGCACAGCTCCTCGGCTGGCTGACTCTGTCTAGGAATCCAGTCCTCCTTCCACAGAGCTGCTGCCCCTCTCTCCTCTGTCAGGGAATGAAGCACAGGGAGCAGGCGATAGAAAGGCTACTAAATCCACAATGACAAGACCCCTATTAAAAGACTTTTTTTTTCCTATTTCATTTAATGACTTTTATTACCAGCCACCCCTCTCTCTTCGATTTGGTAATAATAACAACAAGGGAATGCAATACTCAGCGTTCTCATATCTGCACCCCCCCCCCTCTTTTTTTTTTTTTTTTAATGAATTCCTCTTTGCACCGATGGGCTGCTGAAATAAGCACAAAGAAGCCCAATACTGATTGCTGAAGTACAGCGCTCAGTCTATACAGTGTGTGTGTGTGTGCCTTACATGTATGTATATGGACACAGTATGAGGGAGCTTGTTAAAAACTACACATATGCTCTCAGAGTTCCCACTGAACAGAGCCTCTCTGTGCAGTTTGGTCAACAGCTGTTTTTCCCAGAAGCTAAACAGCTTTGGATCTGCCCAAAGCTGAGCAGTCCAGCTACAAACATTTTTTGTCTGTGTGTGTATTTGTGTGTACATGTAATCACTAAATACTTACAGTTAGCTCTGTTTAGGACATTTATCTGGATCCTTCCCCTACAATTTCTTGACATCACGTTGATCCTAATTAAACTAACCACAGTCAGACATGTTCTAATTAGAATTATATTGTGTTTTGATAAACCATATTTGACTGTATAAGTGACTGCTGAACTCCGCCAAATATGCACATAGCTCTGTAAGTGAAGGTGGGTTCTTTCTGCTCGTTATCTGTGTGTGAATGTGAGCATGTGCCTGTATGACTTTGTGTGTTAATGGCTGGGTGAGGGTGTTTATGGCTGTGTGTGTCAGGCTGAATAAAGGTGAGGCATGTTGATGATAAAAGGGTGGATGACATTCCCGTCTGTCATCATTCCCACCCTATCTTATTTCCACTCTTGCACACACACTTGCACACATGCTTTAAGACACACATTGCCCAGGCGCCACTGACTAGGCGCCTTAGAATAAACAAGAGCAAAGGCTGAGGGTTTACCTGCCACTGACCCCTATTACACACACACCGACTGACAGAGGTGTTCACTCATTGACTGGTCCCTCCCCCATTATTGAGTTGGCCCAGTGCTGACCCTCTCACTTGACCCATAGGGATTTACTAAAGTCAGAGGTCAATCTGGTCAGACTGTCCCTCCAGTGGCTGATTACTCTGCTTGAAAGACAGGTCCATGCTTACATTATTGTTTTCCAATGAGTAGCACCCTCACCAAAGGAAAAGATCACTTGCATGATTGAATGTGTGTTTCACACGTTCCAAAGAGCAGTTTCTCACCTGAGTGATCGGCCTGAGTGAGGACAAAGAATATACCCAGTCCTTTTGTGGAAAGATCTGGAATCCGAGCCAGATTGAGAGGGGGGAGTTATCCTCTTCTCTCTTCTGGCCAGGCAGGCTCAAGTGCCATGTGAGCTATGTAGAGGAGGAGGTCCTGAGAGTGCAAGGTGCCTCTGGCTGTGCCTGGTCCAACGATGTCGTGGCTGTGTGGCATGTGAGACATGCATTCATTGCTCTGTGGCAGAGCAGGGCTGAATAGAGCTAGAAAAGCTCTCCAGGCATAAGAGAGATACAGACAAAAAAGAATGAGAGAGACTCAAAGGAAGGAAGGCTAGGCTTTCAACTGATGAGGGAATTTAGTTTGCCTTTCTAAAGAGTTTTGTCTTGAAGGACTTCATTCTTTTTTCCTCCCTGCTCATTTGCTTTCTTGCCTGCTTTTTCTTGCCTCATTCATCCTCATGTCATGTTATTGTATTGTTCTTCCACTCCTGATCTCTCCATACCCATGCCTATCCTCTCTCTTTCACGCATTCCCTCCTCATGTTTACAAGTTCTCATGGTCTGTTTCTCCCTTCCTCAATTTTCCAGTTTCGTTTTCCCAAACCACACAGCAGAATCTCATTGTTCTTATCTTGCCCCAATCAAGATGTGACATGTTTCCACGGTGCTTCCTGTGTCTATGCTCCCAGAAGACGGCTAGCTGCCTTGCTAACTTCTTTCTGTGTTGTGCTCAATGCTAGCAGCCTGCATCCAGACCTCAGGGGCTATCCTTGTTTCCACATTTAGAAGCTCTGTTTGCCACTAGCTAAAATTGTAAGAGAAACAAGACTTGGTCTATTTCCTGTGGGGTGTTTTTTTTTGTTGTATTTTTTTGTCCATAAGTTGCTAAATGATCCTCAATAAAATGTTTCCTTGAACCCTTTAAGCGTTTCACAAGCTCTGCTGTTCAGAAATTCATCTAGTATCTGTGGCTTTGTATGCAAGTCACTGATCTCATTTCAGCTCGTCATATGTCAAGTTCAATCTCTTAATCAATGCTCCTTACAGTTTTTTTTATTTGCTTGTATTTTAGGGTATTTTATTTTAGATCCTCACTGAAAAGACCAGCAACCATTTTCTCTCTTTATTGGCTATAGCAGAAATTGGCACCATAAATCAGGATGTATCAGTGCCATGCTCCCAGGAATACAGGACTTATGTGTAGGCGAAGTACAGAACTGCAATTTTATACTGCCATTGTTGAGGACGACTGTCTGCCACTGTGTGTTATTGCCACCCTGTCTGTCTGCATTCTTGCCCAAACCCGACTCTCTCTCTTCCTTGTAGCCTGGCTAGTTGTTAGCTGGCTAGTTGTCCCTCCTGGGTGGCTACATCACTTCACCCTATACCCCCCCCTCCTCACAGCCAGTGACAGCCTCAGCCCAGGGAGACATGGGTAATGGTCCTCTCTGATGTACACCCTGACTCAATTGAACTGGATGGCAGACACACGCCTAAAATAACAAAAGGAAGGGATAGAAAGAAAGGGGGTTGAGTGGGAGAAGGGGAGGGAAGGAGCCAAGCAATCGATAAAGCAGGGACACATTGCCTAATAAAGATTTATTCCCTTTTTTTCCCCTTTGCAATCCGCCTTGGCAGGGTAAAGAGGGGGAGGAGAGAATGTGATTAGTGGACTTCTTCTCCCAGGGTACCTCTGATAGCATGTGCGTACATGGCACTATGTTTGCCCCAATGCCTTTTGTGTATTTTAGCATTTCTTGTGTGTTTATTGCATGTGTCTGTCTCTCTTCCCAAGAGCAAAGGGGGTTAAAAACAGCCTCTGCCGTTTGTTCTGCCAGCAGTGGCACTAGCAGCTGCAGCTGTGTCCCTGCCTCTCTCTCTCTTCCTGTCAGCTAATATTTAGTTAATCTTTGGTCTGGGACCTACGGGACTGGCCGGAGCTCCTGGTGCCCCATCCATCTCGCACTGATCTATATTCCATGCTGGATCCCTGTGCCATTAACCACCACAGAGGGGAGGATGGAGCTGCAGAGAGGTAGAATGAAGAGAAAAAGGGCAGATGGGTGGAGGTAGAGCCGTAGAGATACAAGAGAGTGATGGAGAGGAAGCAATAGAAACAAGAGGAGGGGGGGTGGCTGTCTACCATCTCAACACTAAATGAGAAGAAAAGGGAGGAGAGGAGGTGGGTCAGCTGTTCCGGACATGGCAGAAATGTTTCCCCGTAATTTTGAGGAAAAGTATATTTGTTGGTTTGGCTTTTTGGCTGTTGTTGAAGCACCCTTTTTCCAGTCATTCTTTCCCACCTCCTCTTATTTCTCATCTTATCGGATGCTTTCCTTATCAAGTCCTTTAAACAGAGGAGCAGGTGGAATTACTTCAGTCTAATGTTAAATAACATTAATGTTTCCACATGGAGGTTTGAAAGGTCGAGAAGGGAAAATGTGATGTAGGTGGAGGAGGATGAGGACAAACGGAGGTAGAGATGCAGTAGTGAGTGATCCATATTCAGCGAGTTGATCACTTCATTGATATGCATTGTGTAGTTGCGAAAGGGTCCACCTGCAAAAGCTCCGAGTGCTGAGTCACTCACTAAGGCACAGACTAAATGCTTTTATCCCAGACGCCTGGTCCATCTGAATGGAATATAATAGGGCATAAAGTGCTTTGCTAGCAGCGGCTGCTTGCCCCATGGCAACCCCTCACCCGTCACTCTCTTGCACCTTACTCTAAACCTCATTTCACTACTTTTATGGAAACAAATTGTGTATGCGCTCTGCTTTGATTACCTCATTAATTTTCCTCTTTATAATGTTTTTCCTATTTTCATATTTCCTTCCTTGTTGTTGCTCCTGCAGTGCATTGCAGTCATCCACAAAGAACTCTATCCTCTCCCTTCATATCTTCCCCTCCAGTTGTGTGTGATCCCTCTGCTGCTGTGCATGCATGTGTGCAAGTGTGGGGCACCTGTTTGGGATCTTGGTGTGTGTGTGTGTGTGTGTGTGTGTGTGTGTGTGTGTGTGTGTGTGTGTGTGTGTGTGTGTGTGTGTGTGTG
>JAOXYM010000012.1:11389089-11408556 GCA_028567055.1 Leptatherina wallacei | reverse complement strand
TCGAGCGGTTGAAGCCCCTGTACAATAGCGCTCATGTAAAAACAAAAAAAAAGGAAAAACAAACAACACAAAAAAAACAACAACAACGTCTTGGCATCCTCAAAGAGAAACTAAGGCTTTAAACCACACAGCACCTCCCTCTGTCCAGGCCCCTCGCTGGTGGGCGCTGGGCAGCACTGCACAGCTTAGCTCGGCTCGGCACAGCTTGGGTTAGCACTGACAGAAAGCCACCATCAGCATTTTTTCTTACACAGCAGCAGCAGATCTTGAGCAGCCATTAGCTTTCTTTGGGTTCCAGGCATTAGCTCCATCACACTAACTCCTGTTGTTGTTATTGTTGAAAAACTTACCCACCTCCATGATAATGAGTACCTGATGCAGACCGAGGACAGTATGCAGGCCCTAAAGTGGTGACACATTAGACAAAGATAATTAGCATTATTGCTTCATTAAAGTAATGTTGTACCACTGTGTGTTTTTTATTTAAATAGCCAAGATTTGACTGGTTTAGTTAAATTTTCTAGTTGAAGCAAATACCCAGAGGGAGACAACTACCTCATGATACGGTATTAAATCTGCTCCCTGTTGTGCTGTCATGATATTTATGATCTATGATAGCTGACAAGATTCACGTTGATAATTTTGCACAGGTTAATTGAAAATTGGATTCAGTGTTAAGACCAATGTTAAGAGGAAAATAAGAGTCGGTGTGTTTGGCTCTGCTGTACATCACTGCCCTGGCATCGGTACTCTTACACCCACCCACCAAAAAATTGGCTCTAACACTCAAACGATGTGTCAGCCACCTCTCTCATCTCTACAGCCATCACTGCATGGTATCGTCAGACTAGGCCAGTGTCACTTCCCTCTGTGCATGTGAATCAAGGAAATTAGACTTTCTACTGTTATAGTTCATTGTGTGGAACCTTCCGTAACCAGAATGTTCTCAGGGATTTCTCTACGCAGGAAAAAAAAAGGCGGAACAAATGAACGACTGACTACAAGAAAAAGACAAAAACATGTCACAACATGAGCGAGCATTTATTGTACTCTGTATATATGCCATAGTATATGTCTGAATATGGAGGATCTGAAAGTATATGTTAACTAATTTATACAGAGTATTCTATGTAATGTGAAATACTTGAAGCCGCTGTAGTTAGCTCTCTCTGGCTCTCCATCTCTTTCTCTCTTTTGTCTTCTCTTCTTTATTTTTTTTATTTTATTTTTTAAACAGAACATATCAGAAGGACTGGATTTACCTTGATGACAGCATTTTTGGACTTACAAGGCCACAAGTGTTCATAATTGAGATGCTGGATCCTGTCAAAAATGCAGGTTTAGTCTCATCAGTGGTAGAGAGGAACATTGTGGCTCATTCCTGCAAACTAAAGCATTGAAAGGAGAGGGAGGTAGACTACTTAAGGCCTTTGGACAATTAAATGGTTGAAAACACAAAATGGGATTTTCTTGAAATACTTATGCATGTAAGCTGTTGTAGTAGCCTAGTTTTCCATGAGATCCTATTGGAAAAATTATGATTTGCAATATACAGGAGCTTATTGGAGATGAATCTGATTTCAAATGGTGTGTTTATGTGTCTGACCTTAACTGCATTTAAAACAACTCTTGGCTGCAGTCTGCCTCATTTTGCAAAGAGTATAACCATTGCCAGAGTAACTTAATAGTTGTAACTAAGATAAGCAAGATTCACGTTGATAATTTTGCACAGGTTCAAAACTTCAGTTTAATCAAGATGTTAGAAATCAAGTCGCCTCGGTTCTCCCTTTGTTCACTGCAGAACTTCCAGTGTCTTTTCTGCAATGTTCAGCTGTCCTCTCATTACATGCCTTTATTTTATTTTTTTACCTTAGTTCTAATTTTTCATTTTCTGTGCAACTTTTTCTATCTTGTCTTGATTAAAGATAAAAGCAGCCTTTTCTCTTGCCTTGTCTTAACGCTTTAAAGTAACCAAACAGAAGATCTATCTAACAACCAAACGCGTTCTAAGAGGTGAGAGACAACCAACCTTGGTCCCAGCTTTAGTGTCCTTAATTAGTAAGTGAGTGGCTGTGTAACTCATGCTTTAACAAAGCAATTCCTCACGTGTGATTGATGGAAAAGAATACGTTGTCCAGTGTCTCTTGTTCTCTTCAGAAACAATTTCCTCTTGAGTCTTTTTAGCTGTTTTTTATTTTTTTGTTTGTGTAGGAATCTTCTGCTCTCCCTTTTTATTTATTACAATGACCCATGTATACATGCTTATGAAATTAAGATTTGATACACCGATATCAATTTATTTATGTAACTAAATCACTGTTTTATAATCTTGTTAATGAGTCGATAATTGATTTTTTTTTTCTTTTGTTTTTTTGTTTTAATAAAAGTTAGTTTTTTGAAATGTAAATGATTTTTCCTCTCGAATCATGAAGCATTTTCTTTTTCATGGCGTTGCTTCTTTTTGTCTCAGAAGGTATGTGACAGATTGTGGTGGGACGTGGTCTGTGAGCTTGCAGGTGTGCATTGAGTAAGAGACGAGCAGTCGGGGTGTTTCAGATCTCCATCACGCAGCGGTGTCAGAAAAAAGCCAGAGAGGGATCACTCTTGCTGGCAGCAGCTTTCACGCCGTCATCTCATGCGAGCTGACGAGGAATATGAAATGTATCAATTGGTATTCCCATGGCCTTTGTAGCTTCTGTCAGGCAGCCAGGCTCAGCCAACCACAATAACCTGTTTACATGTATCCACCGCTGACAGTGGTGCCACAGGATGACTAAATCAGTGTATGTAGTTTGTCAAGTGTGTGTGTGCTTGTGTAGACATGCTTTTGTGTGTGTTCCTTCTTGTTTGCATGCCTCTGTGTGTCTGCGTGGGGTTTAATATAAGTGTGTGTGTGTGAGTTAAAGCCTTTAGGGAGTGAATGGGAACAGGTGGTAGCTCCAGACTACAGGAGCTCCTGACAGCGGTAAGGTCCCCAGACTCCCAGCCCCTCATTAAACATTGACACAAAAACACTGCAACTGTCTGTGTGTGAACAGTAATGAAGCGCAGACAGCTACACCGGTATACACACCGCAACTTAGCACAGCATGAGCTCTCAGTCCACAACTGTGTGTGTGTGTGTGTGTATGCTGTCCATTTGTGTGCACTCATTAATGAGGTACATTTGTCTACAGAGGTGTCCACTTAGATATTGAAGAATTTGTCAGGTTTAGCAACAAAAGCACAAGCCGGCTGTCAGATGCCAGACAGGTTTGTCCATTCCTTATGAGATGGATGCTTGCCTGTAAGAAAGCGTATGTGTACCCAGGCGTGTAAATGCACACTTGTGCTGGTGTATGTGTGTGTGTGTGTTAACTCACTTCCTGTGTGCCTGACCTGCACTCAGGTCCCTGCTCAGTTCCAGTTGGTAATGACGTCCCCTGGGTGCAGCACGGTACAGCAGCCTCCTCCAGTCTGTCTCACTGTATACTTCTAATGACATCATGATCACACACTGGCCCCTTTCATGCCAAAAGCCCTCTTCCTCACCATCACCATCAAAACTCCTTTCCAGAGCATTCATTGTCACTTTCTCTTTCACACATGCACATTCTGCACCACAACTTCTCCACACATCAAGGCCTTGATATCTTCTTGTACTGTTTTACTTGGTGCAGTATGTTTTCATGCAGTGAAAACATTCTAAAATTAAATGCCTCAGAGTTTTAAATGCATTGATAAATATCGGTTATGTTGCAGAGGGATAGCTACCAAGCAGAAGCGTTTCCTTGTAAAGTCCAAAAAGCAACCAGATCTACTATTAGAGCATAGCTAGTTACGTGTAATAGAGTTACATGATTATACAAAAAAAACAAACAAAACAACTGTAATCACCTCCAGATAATCAGAAGACAAGCTTTGTTCGTGACCATTCATTCTCTTGCAAAACATCTAACTGGATTCCAACACCATTGAGTATTGCAACAACTGCTCTTGCCTTTGAGAGGTTCCTTTCATTTGACAATATGCACTTGTTTGAGTTTGCAGTGCACCTCATCAGCCCATAAAATGATTGCACATGAAGCCTATCACTATGGTTAAAGTGTTTAGGGTTTTTTTGCTTCGGAAAAAATTCATACTGAGCAAAGACTCTCAGAAAGATTCAAGTGTCTTTGATTAAAAAAGAGCTGAGCTGCATTTCATTCCACATTGTAACTGTACTGCCTATGCACTGCTTGACAATAACAGCAGCATCAACAATTCTAGTATAACCTACCATTTTCTATTTAACACCATCCAGCATAAGAGCTAAAGAATTTCTTTTCAGAATAGTCTTCCCCATCAATGCAATCACTTGAGAGACCTTAATGGTACTCCAATGATGATCAGCTCTGACAACTCGCACAACCTTTTGTTAGAACATTATATGCTAGCTAAATTCATTTGTGTCAAAAAAAATAAAATAATAATAACAATAGATTAGATTTCAATACACCTTTAAAGGCATCCGAAGCGGTTCATTGTGAATTCATTATTCAGTCAATCTCCATTCACAACTGGAGGTGGTAAGCTACATGTGTAGCCACAGCTGCTTTGGAGCAGACCGCCAACCTTAAACTACCTGTTCAAGCCCCTGAGCTGCTGACGCCACTAGCCTATCAGCATGCAAATAGGCTAGTTTTAACCGTAGCACATTTTACCTGGGGTCTATTGCACAAAAGTAGGATTCAGATATCTAGGATAAATAACTTAGCTGGGTTAACTGAATAAAAAAACAAACATTCAGGCTGAATTGGTTGTACAAAGAAGAAACCAGGATGAGCAGACAAGGATAATCAAGCCAGGTAAGTAGTGTGTGCTCGCTGCTTCCTCAGATAGACGCTTACGATCTATCACAGCTTCACTGATCTATCATGGCAAGGAGGTATTGTACTTCTCTCAGCTCCTAGAAGCGTAGGAAGAAGTCATGGATCAAATAAAAAGAAGGTAAACACCGCCATAGTTCTAAAACTAAGTGAGAAAGTGTGGCGGGGGCTTAGGGAATGCATAAGTAATGCAAAAATACACGCTCACTACTCCACTGAAACCATCACAATTACATCCACATAATTAACATCTCCGAAAATAATTGTACTCTGATTATGAATCTGTTGACATTGCAGGTGACATTGACTGCAGATGTGAGGGAAATTATGTAAATGGTTGTATGTCTGACTATTGAAGTACTATCAGATGTATTTATCTCCTTCCCTGGCAACAGAAGACTCCATGACATCAAAAAATATTTTTTTGTAGGATTGCAGGTAAGGACAAGTGTTAACGGTAATAGCAGGGTACTCATTGCTGTGTTTTATATTGGTGCAATTTCATTGGTGCACTGGGCTGTACCCACATCAAAATAAAATCCCCTTCAAGTGCCCATGAGGGGTGAAAAGGAAATCCTTTCACAGCATTAATGTTCAGGTGAACATGTCTTTTTGATATTGTCCATTGATGATAACTTGTCACATTGCTTGTGATGTGCATTGATTGGTTTAATAGTCTGCATCTTATCATTTCAGATGGTCAGGAATGCTGACTGGCTAATCAGCAATGTTGTGGCAAAGTGGCCTGGCTCGGTTCATGACTCCCGTGGCTTTCGGACCTCTGGGATCTATCAGCACCTATCACAAGGTGAGTCACACAACCTCTTTAAATAATCACTTTCAAAGACGCACGAGAACTTTTGCCATTTTTTCGGTGACGGCTAATTCAGCATCCATCTTGCATCCTACCTGTACAGAGATTTCTCCAGCCAGTATTAGGCAGTCTTATCTTGACTCTTGTCTAAACAATTGTTGTGTCTCTTTCTCTCTTTCTTTTCCTCTAATAATGTCTTCTTGCGTTTATTTGCTGAATCACCCACGGTGCGCGTTCAAAACGGGTGGTGTGTTTATATAGCCTACGCTTGCAAGCATGTGATGAGGTGCATAGAGCTGCAACGACACACAAAAAGTTGTAAAGTGTGGTTTTTCAGCCTTAGGATGCTCCAGAAATGCACATAATAGATGTCACTGTGTCATTAAACAAGTCTTGAACGAAAAATTTTAAGGTCGGAGAGTCACGGAGTGCGTCTTTAACATCATGGCTGGGTCAAGGGTGTCACTCTTTTTAAAAGGTTGTGATGATGATGTTTGGCGTCTGGTGTGTGGTGTGATTTTGGCGGACAGAGGATATACCTGCATGCCTTCCTGACACAGTTTGCCAGAGATGTTCACAAGTCCTTTTTTGCATGTCCAAGTCAAGTCGCAAGTCACTTTTAGTTGTCATGAGTAATCTGCCATGCAACGCTTGCTGTCTGGTCTGCTTAGAGGACTGCATTATAATATGCAAGGAATTTAAAATCCATACTCACCCTTTGTCTTTTAGCATTTAGTAACAGCACTGATCTTTAGCTTAAACTGACAAATGCTCTGTTCCTCTCCTCTGGACAATCTCTTTGCTTTACTGAATTCGGAAACCTGTAGTGGAGCTAAACCTGTAGAACTTGGACATTTTTTCAGATTAGTAAAAATGCTCTTAACGTAACTTATCCAAGAGTTTTAATGTGTGCAAAAATCCATCTGAACCCACAGAGAAGTGTTCAAAACTAACACTGCAGTTCATAGCGTTGTTTTCCTGAGTGTAGAGAGGAGAGCCAATATGCTACAGTTTAGTGCAGGGATCACCAACTGTTTGGCAGGTTTTAGAACAGAATAGAAAGCCTTTATTGTCATTATACAGAGTACAATGAGATTTTAAAAGCAACTCCGTAAAGTGCACACAGTGACACACTATAAAAACACATAAATAACAGCGTAACTATTGCACATGGAAATGTGATAGACATTTTCCTGCTGCAACACACCTAGTTCAAATGACAGTTTGTTGCCAAGTTCTGCACAAGCCTCTGACCCATTAATAATTTGACTCGGGTGTATTGCAGCAATTAAACTTGTAAAATCTGCAGGAAAGTGGCTAAAGAGGTCCAAAAAAGGGCTTCAAATAACTGTGATAAGTGCAGAAAACATTCATTTAAAACTTTTTTAAATAAATTTTTTTAAAAACCTCTTTTAATCACTTTAGATCCAATACTTGCAGGTCCAGTAGATATTCTTTACATTCCTAAATCAGCAACAGCTGTACTTTTTTAATAAACAGACCCAGTAAAACCGCCTTGTTTAGAGTAAGTCTGATCCCAGTTTGGTCCCAGTTTAACATCATCAGAGCAAATTTCAGCAGTTTATGTAAACTGTGTTCAGTAAATGTATCATTCTTCATCTGAACACACTCAGTGGAGCTAATCTGATGGAGTTAACATTATTTTAGTACAAAGGTAGTAGCCAACATTTACACAGCTGTGGCTCTAAGCTTGTTGCTATGCTAACATAAAGCTTTCATGTGACTAACCTCTCTGGATGTGTTTTAAGGTGGATGTGGTGGATCCAGCATCCTGGATTTTAATACCACAGACATTTTTTTAATACTCAAAAGCAACAGATGTGTTCACCAGTGCTGCCATTATTTTGATTGACCTTGTGTGTGGACGTGTCTGTGTTTGTGTGTCAGTTTTATGTTTGGGAAAATGACAGCTCCCAACACAGACAGAAGATCAGTAGACATTTGCTTTTGGTCAGGAAAACACAGTAGTTTGTCATTGCAGATTCCTCTAGATCAAGCGTCCCACAGTGAGGCCCAGTGGCTAATAGTGACCCCAGAAACAATTTTGTGAATAAGTGACTATTCAGTCAAAGAAATTTAGATTTCATGATTTGACCAAGAAAATCACAAAAAGGACCACCACAATATAGATTTTCTACCACTTCAGAAATTTGGTGAGGTTTCTAAACCATGACTTCTGCATTTCATGTCATGCCACAAAACCCCAGCTTGTGCAGTAGTAGGTCATTGTAAAATCCCTGTTTTGTCACCGTTGGTCTGATGTAGCTGTAAACAAAGGACTATTTTTTGTCTTTCTGGCTCTTTATTAAAGTTTGACAGTTTTTCTTTCTTTTATATTAAGATAAATGTTATTTGAAAGCACCATTGTTATGCCACTGAACTAATATGTCACATACGCTTAACCAGCTTCAGCATGGTAGAAATGGCAACTTTCAGAGAGTTACTGGCTTTGTGGTGACTGTTTGCACCTTTTCAATGTTGCAGGAATTCAGTTGTATATGCACTGTTAGCTAAAGATAGCAACTTCATTGGCTAACTAGTAATAAAGATGGAAGTCGTACCACAAAAAATGTCTAGTTGATTAGAAAAGGTGATTGATCAAATGATTTATCACACCTTATTATGAGATTAATAAATGCTGCACTAGATCAATAGCTAAAGAGTACAGACATGAGAATCTTGTGTGGAATAGTGAAACTGTAACACGGTAAGCTAAATCCTAAAAGCAGATTGATTTAAACTGTTGCATGAAGAAACCACAGGCTTTAAATGTTAGTGGTGCATTGCATTTCCTTCTGAAACATTCCTTGAGCACACTGAATTCCCTTTTTCTTTGCATTTCTTGGGTTTTCCTTTTGAATTTTTTTTCAATGCCTACATTTTTTTGTGCCCTGACTGGGATGGTTTAACAACCATCAAACAAAATGGTCTTATTCAAACCTGACATCTATGTAGAAAATTGTGGTAACTCACATCAATCTGGATTCTTCAAATAACTTATTTCACTTCACTTCTATTTGGTAGTATATGCAGGATCCAAGGGAAATTCATGCATGGGGTTATGAATAGGCTTATTTTGAAAACCCAGAATGTACCAGAGTTTTATTCAAACCAAATCCTTTCTTTCCGTCTTCTCAGTACTTGAAGTGCATCTAGGAAAAAAATCACATTCTGGACATTTAAAGAATCTGAGAGTGCAGAGTAGTTTTTAACAGACCTCTTTCTACAAAAGGTCCAGGCTCTTTCTGTTGCATCCAGTTTACAATCAGGAGTACAAAAAGAGGATCATAGACATGTGTTCTTCAGCACAGCCTGCAGCATCATCCCGGCTACCACAGGGACTGTCTTCCTTTGCTCCTCTTCTCGCAGAAGGCCGTCGGAGTTTGATCTCCTTTCTCCCCCTCCATCGGCCCCGAGGCGTCTGATTAAATGCTAATTAAAGCCGTTAGCGCTGCTATCACTGCTGCTAACTCCTCTCCCTCTGTCACAGAGATTAATGCCCCTCGTTCATCATCCCTCCTCTCCTAGCCTGAGTACCTGCCCGCCTCGCAAAACCTGATCAAGTCATCAGCCCCCTAAACCCCTCTCCTCCACCCCAACCCATCGCACGAAGATGGACGAGGGGTTTAAATTTTAATTTGAAAATTGCCCTCAATTACTTCTGTGCCGACCACTTGCCGGAGCGGCTTGTGTGGTTGAGTGGGAAGAGGTTACAGCGGCGGGTCAGTGGCCGTGATGAGCGATAAGGGGACATTAATAAGAAAGGCAGAGGTTCATTTAAAAGCAGAAAGGACAGTGGGAGCAGCTTTCTCATTATTTAACTCCCCCAGCTTTATTTAAAGGACTTTATTTAAGGATACCAAGTTAATGTGTCCTCCAGGACAGACGGTTAAAGCGCCTGACAGAGTGAGAAAGTTACGGCCATAACTTAAACCCTGAGCACACACTGTGGTGCCATCTTTTTTACCTCTTCTGACATTCTCGCTGGTTTCAGGCAGAGTGGAACGAGCCTCTGCGGGACATAAAATGTTAGAACAGAGTTACACACGTCATTTAATTTTATTCTTTCACAATTTCTGGCCCACAAATGTTTTATTGGTTCCAATATTGGTAATTATCATAAGCTATTGGAATATACTGAGCAAGTCATCCAAATGTCATTGGAACTACCACCAAATTAGGAGAGCGATGGCCTGGAATATGCAGCTACTCCTCATCTGGTGTTTGTTTTATGCATGTCATTTTTACTGTGGCACACTTATTACACTTAAATTATCTTTTTTTTTCTCTATATACATATATCAAATGCACCTTGCAGCAAACAGGTGGTTGTTTGTGTGAAAGAGCTGTCTGCAGCTTGTGCATGGCTTAGCTTAGCTTGCACAAAGAGGTTTACTTTAGCTCACACTGTACCAACCTTCCAGCCTTAGCAACAAAACAGAGCCAACAATGCTGTCATCCAATGGTTTCCAACGACAATTCACAAATATACTAAGATTTATGCACCTTTGACCTGAATGCTCCCACCCAAAAATACTTTTAGTTCATTTCTCACTGTTGTTGCCAACACTCTGCCTGATGCCTATCCAAAGGCTCTAAATCTGCCTTCCTCTGTTTATAATGTCAACGTGAAAGCTCAAAAACGGAGGAAAAACCCACTTGAGTCTTTTTTCTCCTCTTATAAAATGTTCCATAGACATAAAACACACATGTAGAAGGATGCAGAATGATTTTCAAATTTGATAAAGATGCCATGTAGATAACCAATGCATTCCTTTTAAGCTTGCACAACAGCACAGAAGAGTTAATCAGAGCATCAGATTTTATGTAATGTGACATTAAAAACAATGTGCAATGTTCTGAGGAACTGGAACTGCACATCCCCAACAATTTAAAACACCCCATGTCATGTGAAGGTGTTAAGATTTAACATGAAAAGATGAAATGATAGCTTTAACATTCCCTGGCTAGTGATTAAAAGCTTTAATGAGTAACAGCATAATGTCCCCCACTCACTCCATCATCCGTCCGGTGCTTTTTTTTCTCTCCCCTCCTTTCTCTATCCGGCAGCGGCAGCGGCAGGCAGCATGCGTCCGGCAAATGGGAACAAAGAAAGAGGAAGAGAGACAGAGAAAAAGAAGGATGGAGCGACAGGAAGAGGAGAGAATGAGAGCATATATCAAGGCTGCTTTTACTGACATTTGTGCTCTCGGTGTGGAGAGCCCCTATGAATATCAATATGAACCCATGGAGAGGAAACATAGCCTTTTTTCCCCCTTCTCCTCACTGAGCTATTCATGCACACAAAAAACCCATTCAAGTCAGTGTAATGGCCAGTCTCTGAGCCTGTGCACGGCTGTGTGAACAGTGCTGCTTTGGTTCAGCAGTTTTTCCCTCTTTCTCTCTTAAGATTGTTGCTTGTATTAGTGAAAAACACTCTATGTCAAGTGCAACTGTGGTGCACACTACAGTATGTAAATCAGATTGGATTAAATGCTCACATGAGTTGGGCTTGACAGTCAGCACCAATCAGCAACAGCTACCAACTAACAGTTTTCTCAGTATAATTTGTGGTGTTTTCACACACTCTTCTCTTCTCTTCCTCTCCTCTTCCTCTGGTGCTCAGAGATATACAGTCAAAGGGATGCAAATCTACCCACTTCCTTCCTCCCCTCCCCCATCTGCAAACATAGATAGCCCTAGGCCAGTCCCAGGCCTTTCTATATGCAGAACCAGTGACAGGAGTTATGCACTGTTCTCCCCTGGTAACAAACTGCTCCCTCAGTAACAAGCTGCAAGCCTGGCTCTCTCTGAGCTGCATGTATGAAGCTGTGTGATTGGCTTTGTACGGTAATAACAACACAGGAATCATGCGATGACTGCCTACTCCCTTTTGCATGTGGATCTTTTCCCATTCTTCACTTTCATGCTCACCTTTGTGGGTGTATGAGTGTGTATGTGTGAATGTGCTGTGGACTATTGGATCCAAGCTTATTACTTTAAGTTGTCTCCAGCCCCAGCGTTAATCCCTGTCTTCTTCAGGGAGGGATAACAATAATACAACAAGATCCAGAGGTACTAATGAAATCCTATCAGGTTCCTGAATGCAAGAGAAAGAGACAGAGGTAGAGAGGTGAGAAGATGAAGAGTGTATTGATTGAATAAAGACCAAAGTAAGATGAAGATAGGGGATAGGAAATGGAAGTGCAGTCATGAGGAGGTACCATAGTTATAGGAAAAGCAAGTGAGTAAACAGAGCCTGAGCAAGGCTTGAGGAGAGACATGCTGAAAATGAATTAGAGAATGGAAGAGAAAGTGAGCAAACAATAGATGAGAGTGAATGGGAAAGTTGGGTATGAGTGCAGACAGAATGCTCCTCTTTGGTGACGGAGCATGCAGCAGCAAAAACACATCAGCTCTGACTTGAATGGGTTTCAGACCCAGACCAATTCTCCCTTTGCGTCTCCTCACCAGACCCACCATTCGCCCCTGGGATTGAATTAGGCCTGCCCCATTATACAGTTGCTATGGGGACCCTGACACCTCCACTGATGAAGTGAGAGCCGCTCTGGCTGAGTTGCCGATCAGAAAGTGTGTATGTGTGTGTATCTTTACTGATATGTGTGCTCATGCACTATCACATGTGAGTGTGTACTTTTTAGGAAGAGGCTGAAATCACTGCTGCCTTAAAAAAAACACATAAATCCTGTGGTTTCATACAAAATGCAGTAACATTGTATCAAATGAAAACCACTTATCTAAACTACTTAATTAAGAAATATTTTCCAGATTAAGTAATTTAGTGGGATTTCAGAGCCCAGCAAAGGGAAACATTCTCTAAGTTCATATTTTATTTAATAACAACTTGCTTTTAATACAATGCTGGAATACCTATCATGCTAACAAAATGATAACATTATGATGAACATAACATATAATAAGGAAAAAATAACTCAAAACATATTGTATTTTTACTTAGATATCTGATTTTAGATCGTGTCAAGGATTTTGGAAAGCCAAGGCTCTGGCTTTCCTCACTATATACAGCAAGTAGTGAGGTCTATAGAAGGCCCAAATTGCCTAGCCTTTTTCTCCTTTTGATACTGGTCTGTGGAATAATCCAAGTCTAAACAGCCTACAGAGGCTATAAAAAAATGTTTTCATAAAACCAAAGCAGTGAATTAAAAGAAACCGGGGACAGAGCAAATGTAGTTTTGAATGAAAACTGCCATGTGATTGTATCATTATACACCAATCATTATCATTGCCCTATGCTCACCTTTTGGAACTGTTGCTTATTTGAAGGGAAGCTCTGTGGCTAATTATACCAATAATCAATTCTATTCATATACATGAGACAATAAACAAATATTTGTGAACATGCAGTTAAATCTGTGGTCTAAATTTAATACAAAAGTTTATACAAATATAGATTTATTTGGTTCATTTTCTATGGTTGCTACATCAGTTCATTGCAAACAATGTTGCAGTTTTACAAAAAAATCTTGAAAGAAATAAAAAATTACAATGTGATCCTCACTCATTTTCCTTTCAGAATGCAGTTGCAGCTTCATGCCCAGCTCATCCTGTTATTATGTGTCGCTAAGCGATGGCATGTGCATTGTGATGACCTTCACATGTCGTGTGCTAAATGTTGATAAAACACTCAAAACACATTTTACACTCTTAATTTAAACCTAAATAAGGAGGATGTATCTTTTACATGTTTCCTTATGAGTCCATGCTGGAAAAGGAAAGACAGAATTCAAAGAGGAGACACAAACCTGGTATAAATTGGTATTTCTAGACTCCCAAATCCCAGTGGCATGGAGAACGACTTAATTTACATTTAGAAAGTTTTTGCAGTTTAGTGAGGACAACACACATACATTCAAAATATATTTCAGTATATCTGCATCCATCCGTGTATCAATATATTTCTCTAATTTTTACTTGTCCCCTGAGAAAGTCTGTGCAGCAGATATCCCAAGTTATCCACTTTTAATATTCTAAGTTTACCCCCCCCACAAACACACACTCAGTTGGATGGATGCTGAAAGTGGATATCTTGTCTATCTCCTCACATTGGAATCTTGTCACCAACACAGTTCTAATGGATGGCCAGAGAAAGGATGCCACCCACAGCACCATCTGGCTAATGCCCCGTCCTCTGCTTATGAATTACGCTAAATTGTGCCCAAGAGAGAGAAGCCACATGTTCATTATGAAAGCTGCAGGGGTATTAGAGATCCCCTGAGTCGTGCCAAACGAGCTGCATGTCACCGGATGGTGTGACACACAACACGCCGCTGTGATGGGGGGGAAAAATACAACCTTCTCTATTTTAATAGGATGCATTCATCAGGAAACCTTGACTGAGCTCTGACAGGGTTGGTTTTTCATTGTTTCAGTGATGATCAACTGTTCTGTCCGAGCTGGGTACTTTCATTAGGATGTTTGGAAAGTCACACTGCTCCACATTCCACATGAGCTCATGCAGGTTGAATAAAATCAAGGGAAGTCTACACTGATGGATGAAACCACCAGTATAAGGAACACCTGTACTTGAAGGAACCACCTTGCGGATCATTTCGTCCCCTGTACTCTGAATGCAACCCACAAGAGCAACTGCTATATTAGTGTCATTGCAGGCTGCAGATATTCTTTAGAGCACTTAAGTTAACATAAAGATTCTAGCTGCCATGGCTACATCCATATCAGCCTCCATCTATCATCACCTCTTCTTTGAAGGTGCTCACGACAGCTATGAATTGTGCAACCTTTTGCAACAGCAGTCTGCCATTAAGCCTTTTCAGTCAAATCCATCATACTCATGAAGTGATGTCAAAATTCTCCAACAGTTTTGATAGTGGAGTAAATTCCAATTGTCCTCAGCCCAGGTTAAAGTGTGAAATGCAGGTATAAATGTTTCTACAAGCCACAGATGTGCATCTTGTTAAGATTTCTGTTAGACCTGTCTTACTCTCAACTAGTCACAAACTGACTATCAGGAACAGGAGGATAAAATGTGAAAGGCTTTATTTAAGGCAAACTGTATTCATTTTTAAACTCTAGTGATTTTACTGTCTGAACCAAACCAAAAAAATTAATGAAAACACAAGTTAAAACAATTGTCCCACAAAAAATTCACCATTCTCAATTCACACAATGGTATCCAGGCTGAAAGTGAATCAATATGGATATTCTTGGATATTCTGCCCGAAATTGCACTTTTTAGTTACCAACCTTGAAAAACTGTGGGGATTTTACAATTAATATGTTTTCAGTAGCAATTTATGACTCCACATCAAGCAGTATTTTGCACAAAAAACAGAAGCAGCTAAGATAATACTATGTGTATAATTGATTATACAAGACATGCAATTGATAGATATGCTACTAAAATAATCAATTATATTGTCTTTCAGCTTGTTTCACTTGCAAGAAAGCTGTATTGTTTTAATGAAGTTTCCCGAGTCAGAAATCAGACCACTAGCAACTGAAATTCTACCTTCCTGGTTTAAATGGAGCACACCACCACCCCTCGAACCTCATCACTGGTTAATCAAGCACACACTTTTGTGTGATGCAGTTTGCTAACAGTATCACAGCAAAAACCAAAGGACATCTTTTGCCTGTCTGTTGAGATTATCTGAGGCTACAGAAATATGAAATGCTAAAATTTGTGTGAAATCCTACACGAGAAGTATCTGCAGGAGAAACATATGCACACATGTTGGTCAGCCTATAACTGCCTGCTATTCTCTGAAGCAGAACGTCTCTTTATTCAAACTTTCTGGCTCTATGTTGACGTATTCTTACATCTTCATTCTCCCTTCTGATCGTGTCGGGCACTTTAAGATCCTGTCACAAAGAAAATTAACTATAGATTACTTACTTAAATAACTCAAGGGGGCTGTTTTTATGGAAGAGCAGTCTTTAGATGAAGATGAAAGGCTGTGACAAAAAGCTGTAAGCAACACAAGTTATATCCACTGAATGTTGGTCAGACCTGGAGAACATTTTGGTGAGTATTTTTTACCAACATGTATATGTGCCTCAAGCAATTTATGTAAACGTTAACTTTTGTAATGTTGGGGCTAAATTGTGGGAAAAGCCTTGTGTTTAGATTTTTTTCAGTCTACAGAGGCCAGCTCTGGCCATTTCCAAGCAAAATGCTTACAACAGCAGCCATTGTTCGCAAACTACCATTAGGTGTCTTTATCTGTGTCTAAACCATCATGAGACCAGCCTAACAGCATCTGTCAGTCCCTGCAAAAACTCCCCTGGTACCATAAAAGACCGAGCCTCCTTGCTGAAAAAAATCAAGGATGGAGAACCCAGTGGGGACCCATAGGAAGGCATGGAGAGAAATAAAATGATCTGCTGCTTCCCCCACCATTTTCTTTCCACCACCATTTGTGCCATGCATCGCCGTGAAGGCAGATGGGGGAGGTGGAGGTGGAAATAAAACATGCATGAGTCGCCTGCAGCCCAGGAAAATAATTACTGTCATTTAGCAGACATGTAGAGGAGAGTAGCACAGCCCAGTGTGCCCACAGTACACTGTCACACCACCTGCATACCGATGAACTGGATGAAAAACTAAAAGGTAGGACGCCCTGAGTGGGAGATAGATTGTGTAAAAGATGACTGAGTGTTTTCCAATTTGATGGTAAACACAGTAGTTTATTTCTGGGGATGTTTTTATATGTTGGTAGCAGATGACAAAATCCTGTTCCAGTTAAAAGCAATTCAACTTTTCTTTTCATCCTTTTCTCATAAGGATCCAAACATGGCTCTGTAATGTATGGAGCCATGCTCTGGCTCCAGCTGTCTCAAAGGACACAAGAAGTACAGTATATTTCTGGAAAGATCAGTGAAAAGGATCTGACCTCTGTGCTTTGGCTGAGGCTAAATCATGTGCTCCCTGTCTCGCTTTTCCTCTGTCACTCATCTCTTCTTCCCTCCTCCTCCCTTTCCTCCACATCTGTCCATTTCCCTCCTTTCCTCTTCCACCTTCCCTTCCTTTTCTTTTTTTGCCTAGAGTCACACCACACCAAAAATTTATAGGAGGTGGAGGGATGCCAGGGCAGGTCAAATGCGTGAGCGGCTTCCCGTCTGCCTCTCCTATCATTCTTTATGGCTGATGTAGTGGCGGAGCCTTCATTACCCTGAATTATACGCAACGATTATTACTTCTCCCCCCGGCCTATGCAGGACGACCCTGGCCTTATCATCTTATCATCTTACCCAAGAGAAACGTAATGCAGACAACTATGGATATATAGCACAACATCTGCCTCCAACATGAGTCCACTGCGGATCTTTGAACTTTACATGCTTACATCCACAGCATGTGATGTATGCGCTGTGTGACTGGCATCATGGGTTTATTTATGGAGAGCTATAATGGGCTGCAGAGACATATTTTCTGATGCGGGTGTGGGATTCCTTGCTGTGTATAATCTGTGAGTTTAATTAGACTTACTGATCCCCACATGACTAAAAAGAAGAAGTTGTTCTCTCTGGCGTTACAGTGTAAAACCACCCAGTGTTGTTCAATGTCCTGTAACTTGCTCTCCAGAGGCTCAACCACACCTCAGCGGTAACTGTCTCCAGTGTAGTGTTTGAAGTATCTTAGTGCGCAGCCTGCACTTTGTGAAATATTTTCCAGTTGGCTCCTCGAGTGCAGTAACTTCCACATGCTCATTTGTAGTTCTTTTTTTCCTCCCATCTGGTTTTGATGTTTAGGGGAAATGCAGCAATGACCCAACTGCAAAGAAATCTGGTTGAAGTTTCAACCTCATTGTTTAGAGTTCATATATTATATATAAAAGAAATTTAGACAGTAAAATCTCTTACTCTTTATTTGTGCTCTTGTTGCCCCATTTCTAATCTTTATTGCCATAACTGAGGTGTCAGTGTGAAGTCTGGTAATCTGGGAAATCAGCAGGGTGTTCGGATAGCAGCAAGCTTTGGCAGCCCTGATACATTGTACTTTTTCAAATCTCATTTTTGAGTGGGCACACTGAGAGTCAGCGTTGTATCGTGGTGCAAATATCAATGCTGGTGCAGAAGGGGGGTAGCTGACAAGGATTAGATGACACATATGGTGCAGTAAGTTTTAACATCAAGGAAGGAAATCTCAGGGAGTTTGAAAAAGTTGTGCCTTGCTGATATGATACTGTAATATCAGACACACAGAATCAAATTATTTGGTTCCAGTTAAATCTCAGGAGTTATGAATGCATACCATGTGGAGCCATGAGTATGGTTATATTGCTTTTTCCACATGGAAATGTATTATCAGGCTGGAATCACAAGCAGCTGAGGGGGTATACAGATCAGTAAAAAACAACTTAATAAAATCTCTTAAAAAATGTAGTTGAATAAATGTGGAAAAATAGTTACAATCGTATTTCAAACAGGGGATGCCAACAGATTATTGTAAATATGATTTGGGACAAAACAAGCATTCATGACAGGCCAAATCTTTAAGGGGGATATATGAACAGGAGACTCCAACTTTCTCAACAAATGAATAAAAGAATTAACGAGTTTTTTTTTAAACCAATGCTTAGTAAATAGATATCTTAAGGGATTTGCATATTTCTCCCTATATAGAGCTCAAGACCAATGAGCAATCTGGAGAAGTTTTAGAGTGCAAATCTGAAATGAAAACGGCTGCCTACTGTTAAGTTGTGTAATAAAGCTTAACTATTAGACACCTAAAGTCTTTTCCAGAAGAATGGGACAAAATAACACCTGAAACACTTCATTGTTTGTTATCCTCACTGCCAGGATTGTCTTTTAAACTTTTTCAAAAAGAATGGTGGCATTACAAGGTGGTAAGGGCATTATTGTCTCATAGCTTTTCATTTATATTCTAAGCGGTTGCAGTTTTCAGTTTATGCCACTAGAGGTCCCTCGATCCTGTACTTATAAATAAGTTATAACTTATTGTTTGTGCTATTCCAAATCTACAATCTTATCATATAATGTTGGGTAGTTTGGAAATTGAATCAAAAAGTATTGCAAAATTTGGTTCGCTGTTTCTTTTTTTTTCTTTTTTTTTTTTTTTTACATCATCTTGATTTAATCTTTGGTACGGACGCATACCAGAGTCACAATAGTTTCCAGCAAATGCACCATTTTCTCCTGTTTGAGAGCAAAGATGGTTTCAAATTGTTAAGTTATTTTAATTATCTACTTATTTTAGAGATTCGTGTTTTCACCAGGTGTTTGATGTCTGATTGTCACAGAGAGCATAATAAAGTCAGATGGTACTGAGAGTTGTATGGATATATTGTTGGTTGAAGTCTTTTCATTATCCGTAAATTCAGCCATTGACACAGGCTACTTTAATTTACAGAGCCATTCTTGGTCTCCTCCTGTCTCAGCCAAAGACCATCTTTCTCGAAAGCAAGGTCAGTTACTGTCTTTGTTCCCATGATTCTTTTCAGTTCACTTCAAAAGTCTACGCCGAATAGGGAGAAATAACAAGGGAATGAGCTACAAAACTACTTGAATCTTGAGGATCTGGTCTCACCAATTAATTCTAGTTCATTTCGAACATATAGGAGGCAGGGACATCTAATTCCAAGCCTGATGTCTCCCTGTTAGTTCCCTTGCTTCAACTTGTATTGAATGTGGCAAATATATTAGCTGCACTGCAATGTGGCTATCACCAGAGGGAATAACTATGTCTTTTATTTATTTATTTATTTATTTATTTATTTATTTATTTATTTATTTATTTATTTATTTATTTATTTATTTATT
>JAOXYM010000012.1:11314946-11377673 GCA_028567055.1 Leptatherina wallacei | reverse complement strand
AACAACCCCCCCCCCCCCCACCCCCCACCCCAAAAAAAAAAACATGCTTTGTATAGCACATTTATTGATGGCATATTGATGGTACTGACATACCATGTATTGTAAATTTGTTTTTATCTTAAACAAAATACATTCTAATTCAACACCAGGATAAATTACAAGACTTCTACATTATTGATCAGTTTTTTTCAATTTACATGCTTCCAGGAAACAAAACTCCAGTTGCTAGTAAGCAATAAATGTCCCTCAGCCCATTTAAAAAAACAAATCTCTCTGTCTCACTGGAAAGATACTAGCAGCCCTACTAATCATTTAATTAGGCTTAATGTATTTTATAGTTCCTTTCCATTGCATTTCAGAGGGACATACTACAGCTTCCTCAACCTCTAAATAAGAACTTGAATGAGTTTGTAAAGAACTAACTACTCTTTACACACGCATCTCTTACACAGCATTTTTTTGAGCAGACATTGGGCAGACATTCAGATCATATCATATAAAGACCTGAAAACAGAATGCATGTAAACCTATAGTTAAAACAATTCCAGTATAGATTAAGTATTAACTATTATGTTAAAATAAATTTACAGAGGCTTTGACTTATATTTTTTTTAAACCAATTCTTTTTGGTACAGATATTTAATTCAGAAAATGGAAAATGGAAACAAGGCCAAGCAGCTTGCTCAAAGCAAGTTTTTTTTTTTAAATATCAATGAAGATTAAATGTTTGCACAGCAGTGATTTAAGGCACACAATGTAGAATCAATCAAAATAAACAATAGTTGGTAAAAAAAAAGGAAAAAAAGAAGAAGAAGAACAAAGGCTTTTTGCTTTTACAAATTTTCTTTACTGTTAAATTTTGATGACCACTTTACTTGCAATATTCAGTCCATTGTTTCCTGCCCCTGGCTGGTCTCCTCCCATCAAAGATTAACAAAAATGTACAAATTGAAAAAAATATTGGGTATTTGGTGTAACAAAGAAATTAGGTATAAGTTATTGTTGAGTTGCACTGCATTATGAGTTTAAACAAGCTTAGATACAAGAAAATATCCTGAAACAATTTAAATGTGTCTTAAAATAAAACTTACTGAAGGCTGTGGCTTTCATGAATGGTTGATAATATGTTTATAGAAGTCTGAATAATCACTGAAATCTCACTGGATAAACATGAAGTTTAATAGTGTGTGTCCTCCCTGATATATCATACGTGCTGAATAAGGGACAAAATGATTAGATGCTGAAACTATGATTAAATAATAGGTGATCCAAGAGTTCAGTCAGAATAACAAAGCAGGAACAGGGAACATAAAACACGAAGGAGCTACAAACAACACATCACAACAAAGCAACCACAATAGTTTAAGTGTTAGTCATCAGTGGTTTAGGTGTGTCCTTGGAAATTTGTGTCCATATTTGATGATTGAATCCACTTTTCCAGAGAAAAACCACAAAGGGTTCTTATTTTCTAATTAGTAATATCATTCTTGCAACTACTTATACCTTTACTGATGAAAGTATTAATAAACTATTACTTTTACTAGTGAAACTTGGATGCTGAAATGATCGTTTCTTTATCATTAGATGTTTTTGACTTTCAGAAAGATGAAGACGTAAATGGGATCTTTAACCAGATCGGACGCACTTACTGTTTGATAATGTCACATGTTAAAAGGCCGAACCTAAATGAGGCCATATAGGCATCATGACTTCAGCTTTACAACCCTTGAATATGTTTAAAGTACACTACCTATCCCAGAAACTATAACCACCCCAGAACCAAGTGTTCCTAAACTTTCCAAAGTCTACAGGTCAATCAACTTTAGCAGTATCACTTCCAGTTACAAAGGCTGTATTAGCTCTTTTGCAGCTGCACCATGTCTGTTTATACTTTGCTATTTGCTAGGAAAAAGTGAGGTGGTTTTAGACAAAAATCATGACTATTGAGCTCAAAAAGCATATATGCTTTGATCAAATATATAATTTGTCATTTATGTATGATATATAAAAGAGGTTATTTAATGGTAACCATAAAATTTTTATTTAATTAAATAAATTTCATTCTGGGTACAAGTTGATAAAAAAAAAGAAAAGTAGTAACACTAACAATTTGGGTGTAATTTTAAGTTCAGATGGAAGAGAATCCTTAGGACTGCATATAGACATACAAACTGAATAGGTACACAAACACATTACTGACAATATTCGTACCTGAGTCTCTCTGTTGTGCCTTTCAGGGTCTCTCTCAAAGCTCTCAGCATAAATTCGGACGGTGGCGCCTGTCCCTCCACCGCTTCCACTCATCCGAAACACCAGACGGGACGCATCACTGAAGAGAATCCTTAAACCCTAGGAGAAAAAAAAAATTGTTTATTTAGTAGTTTTACAAGTATGGAAGAACAAATAGTAAAAGTTTAAAAGGCTGTGAAGGATTTGAAATAGACGAGAAATGAACACCACATAAGAAGGACATGAAAAAAATAATTTAACCACTGGTTTAAATGTGCAGTAAAGACAAATGGCCACTAGATGTCATTCTCAGTGCATTTTTTGTTGCCTCTGAGCTCAAACTTAATATCAAACATACCTTATTATGTAGACTTTAAAAATGTAGAACATCATAATCATAAAACTCAAGTGACATTTCAGCAGGATTCCTAAATTAAATTCACATGTCAACACTTGGTTCAGCAGATCAAGGCTGTAATTTAATTTCCCCTGAAATTAACAACAGCCCTGACTAAACCAGTGAAATGTCACATTTTTAAAGACTATTTGGCTTCTACTCTCCACTCTTTAAGCTTAACCACAGCATTTTCAGCAAAAAACAGGATATTGTTGCTGACATATGGCAGATAACACTCTTAAACAAATGGCTATGTGATGACACTTATCTGTCCAAAATTCCAAAGTGTCTATTTCCTTATCCCATTTACAAAAGACAAGCTAAGGGGTAAAGGACAGCTAAATGTTTTGAGAGAAAAATAAGAAAGAGGGGCTTTAATTAAAGCCCTCTGATAGACACTCTTTACAAATGTATCTAGACTGACTGCTATAATTGTACAGAGCTTTTTCATTCCCATCCTAGATATTGCAATCCCTGATATTGACAAATATGTCATCATCAGATAGTTTTATGGATATTTATAACTGTAAAGGTCTATTGATTACATTGCCCTGGTCCAACAGCTGAAAAACTTTCAAACTGTGCCTCCTCCTCACTGTCTATATTACTTAAAGAGCTTTGGACCACCCGCCTTTCTCACCTTTATTATGACTCTGGCATTTAGAAGGAAGTCAGAGTATGAGTGAAGAGAGACAGCGATAATGAGAGATGTCCGGCTGTCTGCCTGGCTGTCTGTCTTCCTATCTGATATAGTGTCATCTCTAACAATAGAGTAGCAGTTACCAGAGGGCTGGCTGGTACTTGTTAAAGCCCCATCAGCTACAGAACTCAGAAGCTATCATGAGAGTACAAACTATCTAAAAATAATGTACCTTTTACGAGTGAGCACCTAATTTGAAGGTATTTGGAACATTTCCATGAAAAAAAACTGTTTGGGTCTGAAAAAAAAAAGAGTTGGCATCCTTAAGGGTTTTTCTTTTAATTATAACATCAAGTTTCACAGAATCCTGAAACAGAACTGGTTCAAGAACCAGAGTAAATCCTAGTGGAAACACTAAAGTATTGGTCTGGTAAATCTTATAATCACTGCATTCTGTTTTTATTTATATTTTACACAGCACCCCAACTTTTTTAGAATTGGATTTGAACAAAATAATGAACTTTCATTTCATCTTACAAATACATATATTTTTTAAAAAGCAGCAAGTGCTGCTGTAAATCCAGGGTTGACAAAAATTTCCACTTTAAAAACTTTGTTTTAAGAAATCATAATTCATTTTTTATCAATTTCTTATTTAGATGGTGTTTCCAAAAGCAAAGCTCAGAATCTACATGCATCCATCTAAATCCATCAACTGTCTGTCTGATATGCAGTCAATGCAAAATGAATTCAGTAGTTGACTACAAAAGCTGCCATACCCCTGCTGTGTAAATCCCCCAAGCTCTGTTTGTGTGTTTGTGTTTGAGTGTGTTTGTGTGTGAGTGCCAATGTTTCCCTCTTGTAATGGAGAGGCTGCAAAGTGAAACGACAGCTGATATAATTCTGTCCTGGGAGGAATGTGTGCTGTAATAACATTCACTTGGGCAACTGGGGGGCTGAGGATTTACCATTTTTGGGGTGACTGACAAACTAGTTGTGGACCTGTTGTATCCATGGTAACTCAATGAAGTATTATGCAGCAGGGAAGCAAGGAGCATTGTCTCTAGAAGGAGGTCACCAATAAACCAAGTGTGAATACGGGGAAGCCCTGAAAGGGTATTCATGTGTTTACACTTCCTCACATGGTGAAATGTACACATTCACATGCATGAGTGTGTGGGCCGATATCAATCATGTTGTGGGGACTGAAACCTGAGAAAATAAAGACCTCATAATTCACAAGATATATTGGTAAGATTAAGGTTAGCCTCAGGTCTCTAGGCTCAGACTTAAGGTTAGACAAGTAGTAGTTATGATCAAGATTAGTCTCCAGGAAATGGCCACAAGTCAGTGTAATGTCCTCTGAAGTCACAGATACATGACTGTGTGTGTGGTCTTACAGTAGGTGGAGCAGGAGCTAAGAGGCGTCGACGCCATGAATTTGTGTGCAGTCAGCTGGGTAAACTTCAGGGAGAACAAGTGAGAGGAAAGTAGGGTGATAGGAAGGTTGCGCTGGCCAAGCGACTTATCAGTGTTTGTAGGAATATATGCTGCATGTCCTGTGTGTATGGAAGTGTTTATAGTTTAAAATGAAAGATAGTCCATCATGTCCAAATATGGAGGCTTTCAGTGGGTGGTCTGGAGTACAAGTGTATGAAGGAGAAGAAGAAAGAATAAATGTGGGACGCCTTCTTAACCTGATGTGAACTGATGTGACCCAGCTTTTGGGATCACACTTTGTAGTTCAACTCAGTGCAATCTTAGATTTCTACCTCTTCTACTACTTTTACTAGAGGTCTGCACATAAAGTCCTTTTTTTTCTCAATTTTGGGTAACTAGTCTAAATTCAAGTAAAAATCCAGGTCACTTAGGAAGATGCTTCAGTTGAATGTGGTCATAGCTACTAAAGCTATTGATTAAAATAAGAAATATTAATTTTATTCTAAAGATGACAGAGTTTTGTTTTATTTTTTTGTAACCTATCACCAGTTAACAGGAAACTGACTCAGCTGACAGCTCCTATATGTGCTGCTTCATTAGGATCCTGTTTTGTTTTTCTTCAATATCAACAATAAATCTTCTTCTGACAGGGTATATTTTAAGCTAAATCTTTTTTTTTTCTAAACTTAACTGTATTGTTGGTTTGTTTGCTTTAAATTGCTTTGGATAGACCGCTGAGTAAATATAGCAAACTAGGAGTGAGGGAAATGACATGAAGTTGAGTGTAGGACTCAAACCACGACCTGTTGCAGCAAGAGCTTCATTATCCACAGGTGGGGTTAATACTTCATGGCATAGACTATGGAGGGACCACCTTAACCAAGTAGTTTAGTGGCTAAACTCAACCATATTTGGTGCATAAACCTTATAAAGTGGTGAAAACTAAAATAGAGCTACATCTGATGGGAATCACAAGGAAATTGAATCTGCATTAAAGTCCCTCTAATGAATTCACCGTTGTCCTTATGCTGTCCCCTGATACTGTAGATTTTGTTAAAGCAGTGTTTGCTCTTGTTGTCAAATATTACAGCCACAAAGTTCCTTTTTTTGAGTATTCCAGATGCCAGGGGCATTGGCAAAACCCCACAAATAGAGAATAACAACAAGCTGAGTGAGTAACACATAGGACATCTGCAGAATAAACATGCCTGAGCTAAGCTTAACTATCACTACACTGTTAAATCTCACTGAATTCATACACTTCAATTTATTGTTTTTGAATAGCAAGTAAGTTGTTAATAATTAGTCAACTAAAAATGTTGAAATTCTTCATGGTAACCACCAGCTAAATGTTAATGTGAAGTGTAAGCAGCTTTTTTTTCTGTTTTACTTGCATAAAACATACACAATGTAAAAACCTCTCAGAGGAGAAGCAAGTATAATCCAATATGTACAGTACTGTAAATTGAACAAGAATAGCACAATCCGAATAGAAATTTAAATAATGGAAAATATGACAATATACATTTCAGTTACAGCCTCGCTGACAGTAGTAAAAAAAGCATTTCACTTAGATGGAGAAATTCCCTTTTAATTATTAATTATTGTTGTTATTATTAGCAGCTATTGATCAGTTTTTTGTTTTGTTTTTGCAACATATTCCATACAAATTCCACCCTATAATATTCTAAATAATAACTTAAAAAAACAAAACATTTCTATTCTAATCCAGTATTTTAACATCCTGCATTTACAGCCTATCCACACTGACCTGATTTCGAGCCACTGTTCCATCCACGGGATCAATGTACTCAAAGTTCTCAGCCTTCTCCACGCTGTAGATGTGGTCCCCAACAGCAAACTTCTGACTGGTGAATGCTTTGTCTGACATTACAGCCTCAACATCTTTCATCAGGTAGAAGGCTGCGCGAGGGTCAAGACCTTCATAATCAAATCTGACATGTACAAGATCAAAAACACACAAAAAAACACAGATACACAAGTGATGAAGCCATTATAACTACAGAAAGCATACTCAACCAGATTTCATTTTTTCTTATCTCATTAGAACTCAAGCCAGTTGAAAATATTATGGTGGCATTTAAAAGAGCCTCAAATGATCAGAGAGTAGCTTTCTCAGGGTTATCTCATGGCTTATTTTTAAGCCATGATATGAACAGATGTTTTAAAGATTTTTGAGGAGGCATGGCCCTTGTCCTCTCCATCGTGTCCTCTCCATCTATGCCTAGTGGGAAAATGTGCATTACTTCAGAAAAATTCTCTGTGGGAACATAAAGAGTTGCAGCAACTATTAATGGGAACACTGACTGCAGTAACTGAAGAGGTTGAATAAGGACAACTGAAAATCAGTGAGGAATACTGAGGGGAAAACGGATAAAGATGAAGATGTAATGGTATTCGGCTTTGGCGTTGATTTAGATGAGATGAGAAGATAAAGATTATTAATTCAAGCGAGTCTCAGTGAGTGCAATGAATTCAAATAATAATGCACCACGATGAAAACAACTGAGTAAAAGGCTAAATGTCTTTCAGAGAGATCGCTCAGCTGATCACCTGCAGAAATAGTTGCGTCCAAACTTGGCCCAGTGTTCTCTGACAATCTGCTCCACTCCTTGTTTTTTGGCTGCCATGATGGACAACCACACCAACACTGACCACAAGCCGTCTTTCTCACGAATGTGGTTGGAACCTGGAATATAAAGACAAATATAAAAGGTTCATTGAGAAACGTGTTTTACACTTTGGAATTGAACCCCAATGTTTAGATGCATACCAGTTTAAAAAGGACTTTAGTGAGCTTCATAGATGGTGTTTTTTATCAGACAAAGCTAGTCTTGCTATAGGCCATAGTTTTTATCCTTTATGCTAAGCTAAGCTAACCGTCTCCTAACTCTACCTGGATTGTAGCATGAGCCTAGCATGTAAATTCAAGACTTTCCTTGAAGTGTCAAAAAAAGAACAAAACCTGGAACTGGAAAGTTTCTTCAGGACTCTGATGGAAAATACTTTGCTATTTTACTGATTAATGTAAAATAAGAGCCTTTCAGTGATTAATTGTAGTTCAGTTTAGCTCAATAAACTCTTGTTAAAGAAGACCAGGGAGACGATAAAGACAAGACCAAACATTCCAACAAAAACAATGTCTGTTGCCTGCCCAAGACACACACATGCAAACTGAAAAGCTGATCACAGCCGTTGTCTCCTTCACTGGGGAGCTATCGCTCTGTTCACCAAGACAGCTGCACAGTAAAGGTATCTCTTAAGGTTAAGAATGTGTCAGTAATGTTTCCATGCAAGAGCCTGAAGTGGAGAATGGACTAACTTTCTGATAGCTATCAGACTTATTTGAATTCTCAGATAATTTATTGATAAAAATTGTTCTCCTTTTTATTGTAAAACATTTTCTTTTTAACTCTTTGAAAACTGAAAATAAGAAATATTTTCCAGTCCTGTATCCGACTCTGTCACTGTACAGCTGCTAGGAAACAGACAGCTGTCCTAAACTAAATCCCTGCCTCAATGTCTGCCTCCTTTTGTCTCTCACTGGGGAAGATTCAAGAGGGGGCGGGGGTCACCTTATAAAACAGATCCAAAATCTGTATCAGTAAAGTACAGCAGCTATAACTCATTACAGTATTTATTCTCAGCTTAACTTTGCCATTCCATGACCTGCTGCTATGAAGCTGTTAAAAAGTGTTAACAAGAAGTCAACAAGTGTATTTCTGGCTGAACACACGGTAGTTTGACATAATAAAGACATAGTGTTATTATAGCAAGTATAGTTTAACCATTTTTTTCCTCCCAGTTTTTAATTAATGTTTTTGGGGAAACACAAATAAGCAAAAGGTCTATGTAATAATTGCTAGGGTTTTTTTTCTTTTTAAACAAAGCCTGCAAAGAAAGGTCAAGCTAAATGCTCTGCTCATGCTCTGTGTCTGAGACTTGATAAAGAGCAGGAGTGGTGTACAGCTCTGATGATTTACTCTACAGGGCTCCCTCTGAGCTTTTTGCCTTACAAGGATAGACAACGAGTGAGCTCCCATAGTCCTCCGGGTTCTCTAAGTCTCTGCTTATTCCCCCTCTCCTGTTCTCATTAATACTTTTCATATTTGGGCTCTCCCACCATCCTGTCCTTTCTACTTTTCTCTTCTCTCCTGTTCGCACCACCTGCACTTTTTCTCACTTTGAATTTTACCTGTTATCGTCCTCATAAAGAAAATATGAGAAAAAAAGTCAGACAAACAAAGAAAGAAAAGATTACATTGCATATATCACTGTGGGGGGTCAGAAACAGATAAGCAGATCTAAACAGATCTGATGCAATGAATAAACCGATATGGAGCAACAGCAAGTGTATAGTATTATCATTCATGCATGCACATTATTTCTGCTTTCCAACCACCTATGTGTCTGCATTTGCATTTGCTAAAAGGCACAGCTACTTGAGGCCTGTCGGTATGTTGCAGTGATTCAGGGAGCCCCTGTCTCCTTTTATAGCAAAAGAATGGGAATTATTTACACATGCAGTCAGGGTCACAGCCCTCTCATCTATTAGACAGCTTGCACTGGAGCTACGGGCTGTCAGGATGTGCTGCTTAAATCTCTAGACCTGAAATAGATTGGAAGTTAAGCAAATTGGTGATTTTAGGTTGGCATCTGGTTACAACCTTTTTTGACAATTCATCAGCTGATGATTCTTGCACCACAAGTCTTTATTATGGTGATGCTGTTGTGTTGTAACAGCTTGGTAAATGTTGTGGGAAGTGAAATATTAATGCTGGACAAAATTGCCTAAATGAGACATAGGCCTTAAGGAAAATAAAAAAGGTTTAACATCCAGCAAATAATTCCTATGCTGCATATTAACAGCTACAGCAGCAACTGGCCAGTGAGCTATGGCCTTGTTTGCAAGCACCTCAACAACAGTTGCTGCAGAGGGGAGGGGATTTCTCAGCCAAACACCAACTCAAATTTTCCAAGTCAGTCGAGGGATTTGAATCCATGACCTTTTCTTCACAATCTAAAAGACTATTCCTGCCTTTGAATTAATTAGATGTATGCATTGATTACTTTTCAGTGATCAGAAATCTCTCTTTAAGCTCCATGTTTTGTTAGAGTATACATGCTACAGTAGATCACACCTGTCCCAAAGCTCTCCTCCCCACAGAGGGAACAACGCCCAGAATCCATCAGGTTCCCAAAGTACCTCCAGCCAGTTGGAGTCTCATACAGTGCAAGTTTCATGGCTTTGGCTACCCTAAAAACATAAAAAGAAGAAAAGGGAGAAACAAAAACAAAGCTTATACTTTTAAAAATAAACATGCAATGTGTTTATTTCTCTTTAATATCTACCATCAGACTTTTACCACTTTTCAATTTATAGATAAGCTCACACACAAACAGAAAGACCTTTGAAATGAAGCAAACCACATGTTGCAAGACAGGTGTAATCTGTCAACAGTTAATCCAATAACTTAATAAGGAAAAATGCGGCAGGAACAAAGTGAGTCGACCTTTTAGTTGATGTTTGAGCTTGAGTCATGTAGTCACATAAGGAAAGGGAAAGGAAAGGTGTTTGCATGCTTAGTATGTGAATATAAAGGGGTCACAGAAAGAGAGATGAAGAAGCAGATATAAATGAGGGGAGTGAAGAAAAGAAACAGAAAGCTTACTGTTAAATATAGCTGAATTACTGTGGCAGGATTTATGCATTTACCCCCAGTTTCAGGGAGCATTTCAACAACATTTTGCTTTATGGCCCACAACTGTTTTGGTCTTTTTTTGTCTCTCTAAGAGCATAGCTTCCAGAAACAGCAAGCAGCTGTTCTGAGGGGAAAAAAACTCAGATACACATAGCACACTACCTGTTCAACTCTGTCTGAAAAAAACTGTAGAAGAGACTAGCTCAAATAGGTTCAATTTGTCTTCTTTTCTTCTTTAACCTTTAAGTAAAAAACAAACAACTTCTACCTTAGACTTGTCTGGAACAAAAAACTGTTAATATGTGTAGAAGGGACTGTTGAATTTTTGTGTATTTGGTAGTGATTATCCAAAAGAGCGAAAGCAATGAGTACGGTGGCCCCCAGATGACGGACACAGTGATTTTAGTTATCATCATTAATCTAACTAAGTTCAAACATCCAACTGTCTAGTGAAGAATATCCACTCAGATCACAAACAGAGAATGACAAACAAAAGCAAAAGTCAACATGTACATAAACTTAAATAAAGACCTGTTGTTGGGGTAGGCCTGGCTCAGGTGATAGAGTGGATCATCCACTGATTTGAACAATCAGTCATTTGAATTCCCTTTTTTTTTTTACAAACCGACTTGTGCTTGGGTAAGTCTCTGAACTGCATGTTGTTCTTGGTAGCAGCTGAGAATCTCACATGACAATTTAAAAAAAAAAAGAAAAAGCTATAGCAGCTTGACTTTTAAAAATCTGAGTTGGAGTAAACAATCTAGACTGAGTTGTATTGTCGGTGGATGGTATTGTAGGTACAGAAATCAAACTTGGAGGAAAAAGACAAACAAAGCCAGTAACCTTGATTATATATGAGAAAGAAGAATGATTTTCAACTTGAAGCATTGTGATTGTTCTTTCTGGCCAGTAAGTACCATCCATTTTTATTTTCTAGGAAAGCAACTGCAAGCAACTGAGTGATCAATCAGCAGAGTGAAATGTCCAGCAGGTCAAAATCTATTTGCAAACCTTCTTATGAGCATCAAATCTCTTCAGTTCTTTTTTTCCCCTGAAAGACCAAAGCTACCTCAAGAGAATGAAAAGCCCTTTTTATATTATTCTGATATTTTCTTGTGATTTCTGAAGTGTGACTTTCTGAAGTGATTTGGTATTAATGTTACATGCGCTGCTTCTTTATTGTGTGTGTATTTTTATACTGCTGTGTTGTGTAAAATGGGTTTTGTAATATTGCGACATGTTTCTTAAATATTTTATGTTTATTTAAGGCCTAATCAAAATCACAATTTTGGCTGTATTTTTCTCTATCTCAGCCTTAAATATGTTTACATCAGATTTGTTTTAGGTTTCATTCCCCAAACACACGCTTTTTTCCATCCACTCTCTCAGAGCCAGTGAGAGGGAGGGGGGCAGCCACAGCGCAAGCAGTACAGTGAGGCCAGAGTAAGCTTGGGTGCTAAACTGTGGCAAAAAACTTCAAGGACAGTAAATAGTCCAACTTCTGAAATGTCCTGCTGAAGTTAATAAAGACAGTATTAAAGAGTGGAGTCACTAAATATTCTTAACGTTCAGATCTCTGGTATCATGTAAAAAATCTATTAATGCATGAAAACTGAGTGGAAGCTGGGATTTGAAATATTTAATTGTTAACCAAATCGCAGAAAAATCACAGATTTCTCCCTCCATATTGTTCAGGCCTAGTCCTCAGTATTTCTAAAAACCTGACAAAGCTTACAGAAGCCTGTTGAGTGTTTCAGAAATGACATTGTTTTTTGATTTGGATTATAAGTTTCTAACAGCTTAGCCGAGAGTCAATATGATATTAGATACACAGCAAGAAAACCAGCTTACAGAGATGTTTAGCATGCAACAAAGATCAACAAACAATTTCCTTTCCTTGACCCACAGATCCCTCCTCAATTCCAACATCACCACAGTGATCACCTCAGAATATAAACACACCTCCTTTAGCTATAAACTGATGGACAAAATATTCAGATGAACAAAACAGAACAGGAACCAACATGTAGATATGTCAATCTGTGGGAATCCACAATGTGATAAATGTGAATGTGGGTAGTTCTGAGGGCTTTAATGTGGTGGTACAATCCTCCACATAATCATCGTACACATAAATAAACCCCATGGTGCCTTGTGCAGTTGTTTACAAGAGGATAGGATAAATGACCAAATAAGAGTAAACCAGCTTTATCTCTCTCTGGGGATGTAAGTACTGGAACGGAAAGCTTGGCATTCCTAAAAAGAAAACAATCTGCGGCTCTCTGATGAGCTTTTGACGTTTTAAATGGCACGTCCTCGACCAAAATAAGCTCTGAAGCATCACTTAGTTTTTAAACAAAAATCAAGTTTACTTGTTTGATCATTTTATCAGCTAAACTGAAATTGGACAACACACGTGATCACAAGCAGAAATTGAATATTTTCTGCTTTCATATCTACTGTACTATATACCCCCACAAGTAGGCTATTCAGACTAAAGTCTTAGACCGGGGGTCTGCAACCTGCGGCTCTTGAGCCATATTTGGCTCCTCGGATGTTCCTCACTGGCTCCAGAGGAAAATAGTGTAATTCTGTGTGGACAGATTCATTTGCATTCATTGCCGACAATGCCGGATTAACCTCCAAAAAAATGAGCAAAGAACAAATGAACTAAACATTCAAAGACATTTGCAGAAGAAACACACATTTGCTGAAAAGTACCAGCTGAAGATGGTTAAAAGAAAAGAAAAACATTTCAAAACTTCTGTGAGAAGGTGAATAATTTTGTGACTATCATTTTGACCCACTGCAGATGCAGCAATAAGAGAGAGAAATGCTGTTTATACAAGTCTTTTTTTCTTCTTTGAAACATTTTATTTAATCATTCAGAAGTACACAAAGTTTCAATAAATTAATAAATAATTTCTTACCAGCTTACAACATTCCAATATCAACTAATATCTAACAAAATGAAATTATTTCATCAATATATTTATATTTCTTTAAACAATTGTTAAAAAAACTGGTCAGCAATGCCCTGTCACATGCCATTACTTTAGTGTCAAAAAGCACTGCTTTCTGATGGGAGATGCAGCGGGAGGAAAGACTTTTATTCATTGTTCCTACTAAGCTGGTGTTTTTGGCCAGGAGTTTGTGTTCCAGAGGAAGAGATGTAAAAAATTTATGTTGTCACATTCCTCCCTTTGCCCAAGAAAGGCTCTAATAGTCTCAAGAGCATGTTATCCCAGAGGGTTTGTGTTGCAGGTTTGCTTGCATCTTTTCCTGGCTATAAGTCAAATGTTGATTTAGCCTACTGCTGAAATCTATAATTTGATTTGTTTGCTAGTAAACAATGAAAGAAGAGACTTCGATCTGTGATTTATTCACGTCAGAACTCTGTTGCCTAGAAATGCTGACGCTGTGGCTGTTTCTACTCTGGGCGTTCTACATTGTTTTCTATCGGGTAAAAATTACCCGCTTTGGCGGTTTTAGGTATAAATGATCATAATCTTTTTATTTTGTATCACAAACATCTCAAAATTCACAAGATGACAAAAATGGGCATTTTAGGAAAAGTCTCGAATTTTGAGACAGATAGGGTTATATGTAAGAGAGTTACATAAAGTTAAAAGTTCAGTGTGGGTAAAAATGACCCATTGGCAGCTCTAGTGTTAAAAGAAGTGGATCATGTCTAAGGTTTTGTTGCAACTCAGGAGCTAGTTAGGCCATTTGAAAATGGAGAATACACTAAAGACGAATTCGGAATAATATTAGAGCATCTATTCTTGGACTTAGGAGAATTTAGAGACATGTCACTCCAAATGATCGTCATTTGATTATGATGAATCAACCAATGTTGATGACATTGAGCAGATACGGTTGTTGTGTAGATATGTGAACTCCGATGGTGCACAGGTTTGGCATTTTCTATTGTCATTACCCTCCAAAAAAGCAATAAAATGTGAACAGCTTTGTTTATTGCTATTTATTTTTAACCCAATCCAAAATCAAGTTTTTAAGATGGGAATACTAAAACTGATAGACTAATATGTCTTTTATTCCTTATTGTCTTTTTGTGTGTATCACTATTGCACATCAGTGAATACAGAGGTGTATGATGAGTAATAAGGTTCCTTTGCATCCATAGTGTGAAATATTGCCAGCTTTTGGACTTGGCATGATGTTTTACCAAACATAGAATCCTGTGGTTCTTCATCATTCATCATCTCAACTGAGGTGAGGACTTAACTAGCATTTAGACAAAAAAGTGCAGAATATTTTAGCTTTACTAAATGTTTGTGGCAAAAAACAAAAGCTGAATACGTACAATTTCAGACGTCAACAAACAAGGTAGCAATATGTCAAATCAAAAACTTAAATTTCATTTTGAATACAGTCAAAGCTGTTATAAAAACGGTTTGGGGGAGTCAGTAACAAAAATGCCTTTGTGACTTTCTAAAGCTGTGTTGAGAACATGTTTGCTATCTAATAATAGTCTATCAAGGGAAAAGTCTGCGTGTTATGTTGGTGTTTGAGTTGGCTACCTTCTGCTTGTTTCCTGTCAAAATATTGTTGTATAATTCAGCATGTGAGGTGGATAACAGTGTTTCTCAGTTTCTCTTGAAAACTTTTTAGAAATTTTTCTTTTTTTTTAAACTAAACATTTTAAGTTATTTACAACATCTTTGGAAAGTCTTCTTAACCTCAATTTTGGTTAATGTATGAACTCCTGTGAATATATATGACAATATGCACGTTTAGTCATTTGATTTGCTCAGATTCTTATCCATCATGCAAGACTACAAGGAGGATGTCTCATCAGTCTGAACTTCAGCTTGAAAACCAACCTAAACTGAGTCCAAAAGAACAATTTTCTTCACCAATGGTTATAGAAATAATTTGTAACAGCACAACGTCAATGATTTGTCCTCTTTTCTTTGAAGTGCTAATCAGTTGTTGGCCTCAGACTTTGTCGCGTTAACATCCTGGCAAGCAGCTTAACCTTCTTCTGTCCCTACATCCTCCCATCTCCTGACCTGTTAAAGGAGAGGCAGATGTTTCCTTTACCAAAATTCACCACCCTTCTTTCCCTTCCTCCTTTGCTGCATCAGCCCTTGCTCAGTAAGCGTACACTGAGACACGTGCTCTCATGGACACAACACAGACACCCTCAGAGAAGCCAAGAATGGTATCTTTGACAGCTAAACGCTCCTCCTGTCCAACTGATCCAATCAATTTCCTGCGAGATGAAACATCCCCTAAAAATCACTGAACACAGCTAATCTGTCCTTATTCCCTCCAAATGCATCCAACTGCATACAGTGTATAAACCACCACATTTATCGCAGTTTTTATACAGTATTTCATGAGGCATAAACTCACTGCAGGAAGTGTTGATAAGTCTAAACTCTCAGACACATACTCTCCTAAAAAGGCTCACGTTTGGTTCGGATCCAGCATCGGACCTCTAAAGCCCTCATCACTTGCTGGACTTTGTCAGTGACATGCAGACACGTACGTTAGTGTCACCTCAGAAACTTAAGTGGTAGCTGTGTAGCTGAGAGCTGAACAAAGTGAGCATGTCCTGCAACAAGGTCAGCAATTATATGTAAGTGATTATAAAAGAAGAAGTACAGTTGCTGCACTGTATTTTGCAAAAGACTTGAAACTCTTTAGTGTTCTGGTAAAGAAAAGCATCACATAAATTGCAATTTATGTGTGACATAGCAGTCTGGAGACCACAGAACCTGATACTATCTGTGGTTTAATAAACCAGATCTAAACCAGACATCATTCTGTAAGTTTATTCTACTTTTCAGCAGATTTCACAACAAGTTACAGTTTACAGGAAAATAAATAAATGCTCTCATGAATACTAAGAGGGCAAACATCAAGAAAATAGACAGAGATGAAGGAGATGCTTTTACTGGCCAAATGAGAAGTCTATTTTATTTGCAGTAAATGTGTGTTGTGCTGCATGAGAGGTCATTGGCTCGGTGTTGTAGTGCGACATGTGACATTGATTTCTCAGCCAGTGTGTGTGTGTGTGTGTGTGTGTTTGTGCATGTGTACGTGAGATGATATAATGATATAATGTGGTGCTAACAATGGGAAGCAGTGAAAACAAGCAGCTCTTTCTGTGTGATTATTGTAATTAGATGTCATAAGACACAGCTTTGGGCAAAGACGTGCGCTACACCACCCAATAGTAATACAGTACACAGGTCTGTGTGTGTGTGTATGTCTATTCATACACCCGGGTCAACAGGAGCCTCAACAAAAAGAAAACTTATAATTCGGTGAGCCAACATCTCATTTCACATATACAAGCTGGAATGGTGGAATCTAGAAAAGTGGAGGATTGGCAATGTTACTTCCCTAATGTCTGCCAGTAGCAATGCACGCATTCACACCATATCAAACACATATTCAGCAATGCAGACAGAGACAAACCTATACGGCAATACACACACAATGTTTTAGATAAGCTATATGTGTTTCTGTATGTTGCGGAATCTGCACATATCTACAATTAGTGGTATGACATGTTATTATTACATGTCCACTGAGACAAACACATCTACTTAAGCAGACAATTTTCTCTGTTCATCAGATAATAAAAACGAGGTCAGAATCAGGCAGTCATAAAAATCAAGAAATATCAATGAGAGTGGGCTCAAAGGGGAGTTTGCTTAGGAATGTAATATTAATGTTTCTTGTACCAATGGTAAATGAAACTTCCACAAAGACATATACCCTCATCAGGGAATGAAAGCATTGGACAGACAGGTTTGTAATGTCCGATGAGAATTAGGCTTGGAGGGCAGTTTGGACTGATGATACCAGGGTTTTAAAAAAAATTCCAAATCATCATCATATGTTTCAGATTTGCTGGGGAGAACTGGGGCAGAGGTGAGTAATATGGTAGAAGGCGAGTGGTAAAGTGGGTTTAATAATTAAAATCTACTGGTCATTGTCACTGATATAAAAAAAAAAGAATGATAAAAAATGTACTTGAGGCTATTCATTTTAGATTAATGTCTTTACAAACCAAGATTATTGATACTGCATGCTTTTTAGTTTTGTCTTATAAGATGCAACAGAGTTGGGAATATTCGATCAGCAAAAGAAGGCTGTTCCATAACTTTTTAAGCCCCCACAGCAAAGGCACGATTTCCTTTTCTAGCAAACTTTCACTGAAAAACAGTTAAAGCAATAAAATATTTAATGATTTATTACCGAGCAAGCCAGGTTTTATGGGTCTATGCATTTTTCAAATACAGAAAACTGAATTTAACTGTATAATATAATCGGAAATCTGTGCTCTAAATTAACTGTATTTTCTTATTCACTGTATATAATTTCCTTGTTCAGGATTCTGTTGTAGTCTCAGTGGGGTGCCATACTGGGATCTCTCCAGCTGGAACAATGATAATGGGGATGCTTTTAGCTGTGATCACATCCTCTCAGTTTGGCTCTAGTCTTACATAACAGACATATTCATAGGCTGTGAGTACATTTGTTTGTGAGAGAGAGGGAGTTTAGATGCGATCTCAAGCCTGGTGTTGTCCACCCTCTAGAGATCTCTCTCTGCAGAAGTTAGTGAAAAGAGACCGGGTGGTGCAACATGACTCGTTAGATCCACTTTCTGTGTATTTGTGTGTGTCTTGTACCTGTCAAGGGCAGTGCTGGTAGCCATACTTCTTGCAAAGCCTCTGACCCCGTGCTGCCTGAAGTAGGGGATGGTGGAGAGATTAGCAGCCATGATGGCCACTGAGTCTGAGGGGTTCACAAAGAAGCCACTTTCTCCAAGGATCATGTACCGGTCCTGACAACAGCACATCATTTAGGTAGTTATAGTTTTAAATGTCATGATGGGAAGATAGAACTGTAAAAGAAATCACTGGTTTACAACTTTCTTTTAGTACATTCTCAAAAAATTCCATTAAAGACCAAAACTAACAATGAACCATTGTTTCATAGTTTATTCCATTGTGTTTCCTAAAACGCTGCACTAGGACACATTCCTTTAGAACAAGTATTAGCTATTATAATTCATTTGGAGTCTATCTCACACATGCTGCTTGGCTGCCATAAATACTCAGTAATTCACCAATTATGTATGAATTCACAGCTAAAAACATTCTTTCCATTAAAGCATGATTTTCTCCTGGGTCGGGAACATGGGGCAGTGTGAGCTGAAAATGGCTGTGAACCTAACCATCAGCATAACAGATGAAAGTCGTATCCCCCCCTTTCAGATTACAACCACCGCTGATAGTCACTGGAGATACAAATCCTTCATGGACAAGCAGAGCAGGCAGATGTAAATCTCCCTTTTTTTCAAACATTGCTGAAATCAAGAAAGATATGAGCTAACAAGTATTTTATGCTCATTTTCAAAGTAAATGTAATATCACAGAATAGAGTCAATAACTTAGTTGAGATGTACAGTTTATGATTCCTGAAATAAATCCTCCCAAAGCACAGGCATATGTCATTTTATATATAAATCCCTACACGTCCAGAGGTTTATACAATACTTATATATATACAACTTGCAATAAAATCATCTCACCAAACAAAACATACAAAAAAGAAAAGAAGAGCCAATCCCAGGAGGGGAAAATATCAAATCAGAAATGTTACATGACAATAATATCATAATGGCATACAGCATGTTTAAAAGCTTCACTGAAATATATTCAACTGTATTTTTCATAGTCATGATATATCTTGATATAAATAAAGTTATTTCAACCTTAACTTTATGCCAAAAAAGAGAAATAAAAGCACAAAACTACACATACAAAAAAATCCCCAGAATGCAAGAAATTGAATTTGATACAGAAAAAATTCAAGGGGAGGATCCATAGACCTGATGTGTATCCATCATCTTTAAGAGTCTGACCTGATGCAAAATCTATAAATCTATTTATGTTTCTTTAATCTCCTGCATCAAATAAGTTTGAGTTTGTCCCTACCAGATAAACTGCACGTATTAAAAATCACTTTTTAGAGTTAGACTTGTTACATTTGTTAGTATTACTTATCAATAAATGATATTTTATCCATTCAGTTGTTTGTGTCTATAAACAAGTTACTTATCTACAAAAGGCATTACCATGAAAAAATTTTAAAAATCGTTTTAGCTGACTTACCCCATCTGCATCAAATGCTGCTCCAAAGCCAAAGTCTCCTCCTTTCATGGCATCTACCAGGGAGGTGGCGTAGGTCAGGTTGGGCTCAGGAGGTCGACCACCAAAGTCCTCCAGAGGGACACAGTTGACAGCAGAGTTGGCAGGAGCTCCCAATTCGTCACACAGGATCCTGCGAACATAGGGGCCCATCACTGCAACACAGAAAATGGGGTCAAGTGAGGAGACATTTACTGAATTATCTTGATTTATAGTAAAAACTGCTCAGAGGTCATTTGATTGGATGCTGAACTCACCTCCATTCATGGCATCTATGTGTATCTTTAGCTGATTTGGTCCTGTGAGGAGACTTTTTATGGCAGAGAAGTCAAAGATGTTTCGCAGCAGCTGTAGATACACTTCAACTGAGTCTATAATCTCCACTGGAAACACATAAGGAACAATCACTACTGGGTGACAGTATGGTTGATTGCATTGATTTGTGCATTAAAGAAAGAGACACAAGCGCAAGTAAGCCAGTTTGCCAAAGTATATGATTGTTTAGTTTTTATAGGATGATGCAGAAAGGTTTTGGTTGTATAACTGTTGTTTACCTCTGAAAGGTTTGAACTTATTCTCAAGATCAAACTCTTGTCTTCCCAGTTTCGAGAGGTCAATGCGCAGATCCGGACAGATGGCATACTCCTCCAGTGTCCGGCTCACCTGGTGGATCCTCTCCATCACTGTATCTGGAGATGGGCCTGTCAAGAAAGAAATCTGGAGATTTAAACATGCACTAGCATTCATTTCAAACATAAAAACAATCTGAATCCAAAAGCTGGAAGAATTATACATCTGTCCTCACCTCCATTTGCCACATTGAACTTGATTCCAAAATCTCCACCAGGGCCTCCAGGATTGTGACTTGCAGTGAGGATAATCCCACCGATCGCTTTGATCTTCCTGATGATGCAGGACACGGCAGGGGTTGATAGGAGGCCGTTGTGACCTATTACAAGGCGACCAATCTGCACAGCAAAGATTTTAGCAAATGGAAGACTCAGTTGTATATCAGTAAAGAATGTCACCTTAATGTTAAATAAAATTGACTTTCTTACTTTCATTTCTTCCCTGACATGAAAATGTTTGAAGCTCATCATTGCTCAGGTTACTAATTGGCTGCATGCTTTAATAGGCAAACGATCTCCCACAAGAGAGTGCCTAAATAACAGCCTTGCACTCTCTATTTATACTTTGTATTCTACTTATGTACTGGTAATACCAGCATGCAATAATTCCCCTGCATATAAGCTACTCTAAATAAAGTGTCCTCACCAGAGAGGAATTTATCCTCCTAAAATCCAGAATGTTGCATGTGTATACACCATTTTGGATAGTATGAAATGCAGTTCAGTGTTTATCAAATCCAAAGGTGCATGGGTTGGGTCATGTGCAAGCATGCCCTATTTCCTCTTGGTTTCTTGCCATGCACTCTGACAGAGGATCCCCTAGTGTGTATAGTTTGGCCCTGGAGAGGTGTAACAGTGATGTAGGGGGCGGAGTGGTGGCGGGGTGGCAAACGTAGGCAGGAAAATAGAGCAGGATGGATGGAAGTGCTGATAAGGCTGACATCAAGAGACATTTGGCAGGGGCCAGCAGAAAAACAGTCTGATCTCAAAAACAAATTATATTCCCTTCAGATTTTCCTTTGGAACCTGTCCAAACCAATCACCAAGTTCTCACAGCAAAGCCTTTTGAAAGAGATGGAGGGAGTTTCCTCTCCTCTGAGTTTTTCTCCATCTTCCTAATTAAATCAATCAGAGGCTGACATTTTCAGTTCCTGTTTGTAGGTGTTACTTTAGTGCAAGGAATTATGTAAACCAATCTCAGTAGCCTACTTTTTGAAGAGCCAGAAGGCAGAATATTTCCATAATGCTGTAAATTTACTGGCCTTGTAAATTCTTGTATAGTTACTCTGTCCATGATGTGATAATTAGCTATAATATTGTTGAGTTTTATTTATATATTTATTTGTATGTAAAGCACCTTGAATTGTCCTGTACATGAAATGTGCTATACAAATAAACTTGCCTTGCCTTGCCTTATAATAGCTACTTTTATGTAGGCTAACCAATAAGATTTTTTGCATGTAAGACTACTATCTGCACACAGATTTATTATATATCTAAAGTTATGCAGGGGATAACACTTTAAAGTTAAAAGAGTCCCCAACGTGTTGATAGAGGAGAACAGATGCATGACAATTTGTGGGGTCGCCCTCTCCCTTCCTTACCCCGTTGGCAGCTGCCATCTGCACTATCACCTCGATGGCAGCTCGGCTGAAGTAGCGGCCGTCGCTGCCCACAACCATGGTGCAGCCCTGTCGATCCCTCAGGTCGATGGATGACAGTACACTCTGGATGTAATTCTGCAAGTAGTTCTTCTTCCCCTCAAACACTGCTGTCTTCCTCCGCAGCCCGTTGGTACCAGGCCGCTGGTCATCGAAGGGGGCGGTTTGGACCGTCACAACCGGGATGGGACTCGTCTCCATCCTTCTCGTCGTCAGGACCCAGCAAAAGGACGCCGATCAGACAGACGTGTTTGGAGTTAGCAACTGAAGGTATCCACAGAGTAAAAATAAAGTAGAATAAAAATTATGTTTTGTCGCCTATAAAGTGAATTTAAAGCTTCTCCTCCCAGCCCAGGAGGAGAAGCTGTGAAAGCAGTCCCACCGAGGGATGATCTGGCTAAAATAAAAGGAAGCACCCAATCCTAAAAGTTTTCACCTCGATGACTTCAGCCAAAGGGAGCAGCATCTTTAAGTAGACTACTGACTGGACAGTCTGAGCCCAACAGTCACCAAAACACCCCTCTGCTGTTAGACAACTCCCTCTTTTCCTAATAAGCATGAACAACTGACTGCTGGGGGGGGGTTGAGGGAGGGTTGGAATAGTCAAGGCCTACAATCAGCTGAGCCTCAGCCCAAAAATAGATAGCCTATCTGACTGATGGGAGAGGGGGAATTGTGTTGGGACCGATGTGTAACAAGACACTGCCTTAAACTGTGTGTCCACACGGCCCGGTGTGAAAATACCACGCCGTGGAGTCATTATAGCAGCTGTAAAAGTTGAGAAGACAGGAGGAGCAAATATGCAGTCCCTTTGTCACCTATTTGCCACTTTTTATTTTAGTCCAATTGTTTTGTTAATGTTTTATAATAATTTAAAGGATCTTGAGTTTCACATATAGGCTAATGGTAGAATCCCATAGCCTTTTTCTTTTTTGGAAAGTCTTAAAATCAAAGCGAGATCAGTAACACTGCAGTCATTAATACATTAAAAGCACATGTCAACAGGTCAACGCCTTTTAGTGACTCTTCCTCTGCAGCTATTTAGTAAATAGCGCCACCGTAAGGCAAGATGGAAGTAGCGCATTTTTATTGAATGGTGAATAAAAGTATGATTCATCTTTAATTACATAAAAAATAATTAAACATAAACATAAAGTAGAACGTTGAATAACATTAAAATGAATAAGAGATGTATTTTGTGAAAGAAAACAATTACACATATATAACACACTTCCATTCAAACATTTGGATACAACCCACTGGAATTAATGAGAAAGTGTGTCCAAACTTTTTGACGTTTTCCTCTTTCCACAACTTCGATGCTTTCATTTCCAAATAATCACACAAAGACCAAATTGGGAGTTTTTCCCGCTATTTATTTCAACATAATAGTTAATAAAAAAAACAAACATTAAAAAAACAAGGGAAAAAACAAGCATAAACATTCAAAATGGATTTACATTGCAGCGACTATCAACAAAATATATTACCATTCATCTTATTTACACTTCTTATTTTTGAAAAGATATTTTATATCAGTGAACATAAATATCATGCAATGAACTTTTTTTTTCAAGAAATAAACTACAACAATCAAGTGTACAGTTTCTTGTAGGCTTCAGCATTTATCAAAGGAGCAGCGCTCAGCATGGGATGGGGACAGAAAGTAGTCCTTGAAGGCTGCACGAGCGTCGGTACCAAACAGGCACTTGGGTTCGACATGAAACGGCCATATCCAAGGCCGTTGTGAGGGCTTTGTGGTGGGTTTAGGTTCTGCTGCTTGATAGGACAAGGTCTGCTCATGATACTGTCAATGCTGAAGGAGCATTTCACGTGCGAGCCAGGTTTTGGTTCTGTTGCGCACGGCTGCGCCCTCGAGTGTTTAGGCCCAGTGATCTTCCCATGACTGTTAAGAGCGTGTGGTAGAAGGTGGTAGGAAGAGGGAGGCATCATGGTGCCATCCTGCAGTGGGATGTAGCGAACAGGAGCAGCAGGTGTGGGGCTTACCTGGCCCTGTATGCTGTATGGATGCCCGTACGGGCGGTAGCAGCTGAAGCTGGAATAAAACACAAGTCCATCTTTGCTGAACTCTGCCTGGTTCCTCTTAAACCGTTTCCTGCGTCGAAGGAAACTGCCGTTGTCGAACATGTCCTCCGATGCAGGATCCAGAGACCAGTAGTTCCCTTTCCCCGGATTTCCAGGCTCTCTTGGAATCTTGATGAAGCAGTCGTTGAGGGAAAGATTGTGTCTGATCGAGTTCTGCCAAGCGGGGAACTTGTCTCTGTAGTAGGGAAACTTGTTGCTGATGAAGTCACAAATGCCACTTAGCGTCAGTTTCTTCTGTGGGCTCTGCAGGATGGCCATGGTGATGAGAGCTATGTAGGAGTAAGGAGGCTTTACCGAAGTGCTCTGGACTTTCGACGGCGGTGAGTTAGCGCAGAAACTGTTCTCGTTTTCCCCCGACGAGTCGGGCTCTGAAGAGTCAAACTCAGCACAAGATTCTGCTGAAGATCCGGGGTCTGTAGCGCACTCATTTCCATTAAACCGCCGGTGGACAGGCTCTTCCTCACCCTCTATGTCAATCTCACCCTCTTCAAAATGTAATCCAGCGTGCTGAAATGCTTCAAATTCACTGGACAGAGTCATGATCACACGCAGTGTTTTTTTTAAAAGATAAAACAAACAACAAAAAAACAACCCATAAAAACCGCTAAAACAGTGGGGGAAAAAAGAAGCTCTGCCAAAGCGGCCTTAATAGTTTTCTGTGCGTAAATTCCAAAAGGTCCCCTCTCGTGCGTAAAAGCACATATCTGGCCTGTTGCCCTCAGTTTACTTTTTGTGGGAGTGTGAACCGAGCTTATATATCCTAGGGTGCTGCTGTCCTGCAGGCCAGTCCCATTAACACTCTGGACCTATCGGAATTGCCACTCATTGCCGAGAGATACAGAAAGGTGGGGTGGGGTCTTGCGTGGTTCCTGATGTGCGTAAAGCTTTTTCTTCTTTGAAAAGCTGCTGCTGATTTATTATGTTTTAGCCAACATATTATTTAAAAATATTTTTTCAGGAGATTTTGTGATGTGATGTTGTGATTTTAAAATGGGTAGCCAAACAATAAATTAAAGCTGCATCAAATTAAGTCTTCAAAATGAAAAATAATAAACAACAGATTTTTTATAAAAATGCAGAAAAAACTAACTTCATAACCGTATGATCAAGGACACAGTAATATTAGCTGGGCAGCACAATTTTTCAAAAAGATGTGTTTGGCTGCATCCAACATGAACTTATACCAATTTGACATTAAATATTTTTCATTTGATATCCCAAATCGTACAGCAGCCCAGTCGGAGGTGGGCTGTTCTGAGGAGGCTTTTTTATCACCACGCCTAACTCGCGATTAAGAAACAAAGTGTTTTTCCTTTAACACCCCCCACCGGTTCGTTTAGTTTGTCACCTCTGTGTGGCCGCGGGTGGTGTGACCATGAAAATGGCCATGGTGCGGCTTCCCGCAGCCAGCAGAGAAAAGAGGCAATAGTCACCTTAACGAGGTCATCAGCATCAGAATTGAGAAGGAAACGGCTCAGCTGCAAGATGTGCTCTGTGGCCTCAACTCTGGCTTTACGACCGGCATGAATAAGCAGAGCCATCCTCAAAGCAAACTGGTCCAGCAGCGTATACGTGCTAAAACCGTGCTGTAGTAACATATCAATTGCAAATATTCACGCTGGGACAACTCCACCTATTTCCTCAGCTCAGACAGTTCTCACATGACTGTACCTACAGAGGCTTAAGCTAAATGAGAAAGGGATTACTTCTCTTTTTTTTTTGGGTGGGGGGGGCTTTGCATTATATAGGCTATCATATGAAGAACTTTTATTTATTTATTTTTAAAAAGGGGAATGATAATAAAATAAATACAATACCACATTTAGAAGAAAACTTTATTTTCAATCAACTGAAATCACAGAATTAATAAAAGTCAGAAAGATAAACGGGACTGCAGTAAACTAACCTTTCAGTACACTTCATTTTTTTGTCACTACTTTGGCTAACAGCTGCAGATCTGTTAAGCCAGCTTCCTACAAATTAATATGTATTGTTTACATTCCCGGACCATTGCAGTATTATCTTTGGAAGTCATAAAGATATCACTTCTAAAAATGATCAACACTCTACCATACTGTGGTTTTTAAAGAAAGCTGTGAGGGATTATCAAAGCTTTCAACTATCTTACAGATATAGTTACCTTTAGCCATCCTCTGATGCAACTTGTGGTTACAGTGAAGTACAGAATAACTGAAGGACAATCTCAGCTTTAGGCATAGTCAGTGCCACAGTTTTTGTACCAGAATTAACAGCTTTTGATTTAAAGAGGAAAAGGGGGACTTTTAGTTACTTTATTTTCAGCAGCCGACATGACATTAGAAAGGAAATTTTCCTGCAGGATGTCCTTGTCCAGGTTCCTACCTGCAAAACAGAGTGGAATTAAAACAGAGCATTATTAGAGGTGGATACAAGCACACAGAAAAGCAAACACGAGTATGTGTAGATAAATGTAACATTGTTGTTTTTGTAGCTCAAATGAACTAAGATGTGTAAAATTCCTGGATTATTTGCTGGAAAATATTGGAAATTCACTTTTTAAAAGGTTAAAAAGGAAACTGATTCAGGATTACAGTAAGGAACTTCAGCTCAGGGATTTAATGCAAACCCTGTAAGATAACTTGTTCATAAATGTAAGTGGACCACCAGCACAAAGGGGGCTTAAAACCATTAACAGAAGTCAATCAGTGAATTCATTTGATATAAGCCATTTTTGCATAAAAATGGCTTATATTAAATGTTTTGAATAAATGCAAATGAGAGAAACAAGTGTGTTCTTGGCTTTTTTTCCCCCATTAGAATGTTTACTGGTCTAACCAATGACCAGTAGTGAATATTGGGACAAAATCCCCGTCTTAATAAGGTAAAACATCCTTTCTAGGTTCCTGGAAAGATGTAAATTAAGTTTAAGTTAATGGTTAGAGATTGGAGTTTGGGTTTGGCTGTACAACGAATGGAAGACAATACAAGGTCCAAATGAGCATAACTGTGCAGTTTGTGTGTGTTTGAGTTTGTGAGTGTGTGTGTGTGCATACCTATAAAGACCAGCCTGTTGATTCGCGGGTTCTCCTCCCAAAGCTGCGGAGTCTCATTGAACTCGTACAGCTCGTGGACCCCCTGCAGCATCATTTGGTGGGCTTTACCTGCAAATGAAACTATGCCCTGAAAACACACAAGTCAGGAGTGACACATTAACCTTCAAGTGAAGCATTTAACCGATGAACAGATAATAAAGGCAAAGTTATTTATTGCTGCAGCCACTGAGGACCTATTGTGCTCTGCTGTACCTTTAACCGGATGACAGTCATGGGGTTTCTTTCTTTGTTACAGAACTTTTTTTCCCAAAGCAGATCCTGAAACAGTGGAAAATGGATGTTTACTTTTCAAAAGACTTTGTTGCATCACAGCTAATCAGTGATAGTAACAGGGATATGAATAATAGAGCATCTTTACTTGGATGAAGGTATTCAAGGCTTCCTCAGGGAGATCTCCAGACACTTCGAACGTCACAGTCAGAATACTCTGCAGATAATACATACAACATTTATTCAAATGTTTTCAGATATATTATTAATTTACTGAAACTACCAAAGTCATTATGAGCACTTAACAAAAGCAGCTTTTGCTGCTAACTTTGTCAATGAACGTGTCAAAAGCCACAACTCCTCGCGGCACCTGAAACCCGGCAACTACATCCCTCTCCATCTGACACCCCCCCTCCTCTCCCTCTCTTTATCCTTTACCTTCCTCTCAATACTTCCTCACGACATTAAAAGGGCACTTTGCAGATATTTGGGGGTTTTGTATTGAAGTGTTAAGGTTACACACTTCCTTGTCATTTGGTATAACAACAGAAAAACATTTACATGAAAAGAGTGAGGCGAGGGTGGGGTGTGTATATGTTGGGGGGGGGCAGTAGAGCTTCATGCGGGAAACAGAACCTGAGAGAAAACAGACAACAATGCTGTTATTTACCCACATAAATAACCCTCATCTCTCCTCATCCTGTGATAAAAGTCTTCGGGTATAAAGCACAGCTAAAAAAACAATATGAGCTCTAATTGCTGCAGGGAGTCATTTAATCTGATGATGCTTGATGAAAACAGTTACAGAGATGCTATTAAACTATTCCTGCAAGAAACACATGTACTAACCGACACCTTCAACAAACTGACTTGACAGCTGCTGAGATATAGCAGAAAGGGGATAAACTGTCTTTTTCCACAATCAAATAACTCCTAACAAGCCCCCTAACATGTTGCCAAGACATGGTTACACGTTGAGCCGGTCTAGCCAACACCCAGTCAACATAATAAAAAAAAAGGCTTCAGTACATCCGTTGTGTATGACCCAGATTGGCTCTATTTGTAATGTAACAAGAAAACATCAAAAGCTTCAAGTTGATCTCAACACAAAAAGCAAAGCAGGGAGGGAGTTTTCACTACAGTGTCGCAGCCTGGGGGAATGCAAGACACGGTTTTAGCCTGAGGAGAATGCATCCCCCTTCATCCTGTAGGAAACAATGTGTTGAAATAAATTAGCAAAGAAAAACTTCAGAGGTACACAAAGACTAAGTTCAGTTCAGCGCATACAAACCTTATCAAGATGTGGTCTTGTAGGTTTCACAAGCTGGAGCTTCTCAGCAAACCTTTCAAATAAGAGAAATGATTACATACGGTGTTTCTTTTTTTTCTTGTTTCATCTCACAAATTAATCTATTTTTCTTTTCTTTTTTTCAAAGCAACTAAAGATAGCCTTGTTACAGTTATTACTTTTACAAGATACTATAAAAGCTAGCTATGAATTCCAAATGTGTAGTTTTGTAATAGTTTGTGAACTTGTCAGCTGTAGAACATGAAGAGTGTGTACACTGTCACACTGAATTGACCAGAGCTTCCTCATTGTTTTTGTGACTTTTTTCATCCATTTCTGGAACTGCATTTGCAGTTTGTATCTATAAAAAGCTCAATATCTCAAAAACGAATGGCTCCCACAAAGGGCTGTGAAATTCATCTGAAGAATCGCAAGATGACTAACAGTTTAGGAAAGCAGAAAAGCATTTCTGCCTCAGCTTTACAGGAGTTGCTGTTACTCTAGATAGTCCTCTGACCTTCTTGCAGAAAATAATGAGAGTTCACAAGTCAGAAATGTGGTTAAAAAAAATAAGATCCCAATCCATGCTTCCTGTTCAAGGCAGGAATGTTGCATCTGGAATTAGGGATCAAAATTCAGACAGTCACAAAGCAAAATTAAAAGTATACAAGAAGAACAAGCTGCTTTAGACGTCATTTCTGTTGCTAATACGAGTTGACAACTTGATGTGTGTAGCACATGTTGATATGAGGCTGACCTGTTTGGCATGGGTAAATTACCAAGAAGGAATAGTGGCTGGTAAACAAGGATGTGTAACAGGCAAGTGACGCTCTATGCTGTTAGGATGAATGAGCGAGCAGGTTTGGTCCATTAGAGAAGATTTGATGGTCTGTCATACTGCGTTGCATCCTGGTACAGAAGCATAGATGATGGACCTCACCAGGAGTAACAGAACTGCACTGCTGAATGCAAGACCTGCTAATTAACAAACCAAAGTTTGTCTGTCCCCTGCAAGAACCATCTCCTGTTATTTGTGAAATTTAATAAAATGAAAAAATAAGATCTACTTACATTAATGTATCTATCTGAAGAAGTCATATGTAGTGGATTTGATAAGTCACTATACTGACAGTAAAAATGTGTCTCGATATTGAAATTCATTCAAAATGTCTTTTTACATTTTTTTTGCAGTGGACAGAAGAGTTTACCATTTGGCTATGTGGGACAGAAAAGCACTAAGATATGATTTTAGAGGCTGATCCTACAGTTTCAATGTACAAACATTGAAACTAGAAAACGCAGCTTCAGAGCAAGCAAGAATATAATAGCGCCTCTAAAGTCAACTAACAGTTTGAAAAAGGCTAGTGTAAATGAGTAAAGGTGAAAAAAACAAGAAAAGCGAAACAGTTTTCTTTGTGCTATTACATCTTTAGTTTCTGTTCAGCAATTCAGATTTTTTGACATGTTTGTAGTCAGTTTTCATGGCGGACCACATAAAAACTGACCACAAGATGCAAACCTAATAGCCACATGTGTGCTGGCTATTAGGTAAAGGGACTTATCTGTAAGGGCTTTTCTGGTTGACTTATGGTTAAGTAAAACAAAACTTTAGTTTCCTAATCACTTTTATCTTCACTCTTTTTTTAGCAGAAGAACAGAACAAGTTTTTTTCTTCATGTCTGATCTCATACTTACTCATACTCTAAATAGACTTGCAAAGCCTTTAGAAATGGCAATTAAATCCTAAAGGACACCTCCTACCACCTCCAAACAAACTATTACCCTTGTTCCCCCACTTCTCCCTGACCTCACAAGGAGGCTAAATGTTGTGTCCAGCTGCTTGAGCCCTGTGTGCTGTTAGTGCCACACAGGCAGAGCCGTGGGGGGGGGGGCGCTTCAAACAGCCAGCATGGGACTCAGGGGAGGAGGGGCTGAGACTCAAAAGCAGGGTGAGAGGAGCTATCTGTTGGGACAAGGGAAACTCCTTGGGAGCCAGCGGACACACACAGCTCTAATCCTCTGCAGCTGGTTGAGAGACACTGACTCGGGGCATCTAAGAGAGCTTTAATACGGCGGCTGGTTCATTCACATGAAGGGATGAACACTGATTCTATTCATGAGAATGGCATTCTGCGGAGGATACAATATGATGACCATCCTGTGGTGTAACAGGGGGGACGCTCAATAGAACAGTCTGTTAATTAGAGAGAAACATGGCAGCAGCATCAAAGACTGCTGGCTACACAGCTCAGTAGTAGAAACAAAAGCTAAATAAGCTTTTTTCTTATCTATAACTGCGAGTTTTAAATGCAAGATTAGCAGTGAACATGCGAGTATCGGCACTTGTAGGACGACGATAAGTCAGAAACTGCAGTTAATAAACCCCAGAAATGCATTAGAGGTTCTTCAAAAAATCCAGTTTGGCATTTAAAATTAGTTTTTATTTATGTGTTTCTACAATGGTATAATGAATTTTTTGAATAATGTGGCTGAAGTTAAAATCATGAGTTTAAAACATTTATTGAGACCTTTAAATTCAAATCAGGGGTGATGTTGTGTAACTATATAGCAGGTATAAAACTATTGCTTATAATCTGCATGAAGCAAGTGTTTGTAAATCCCTTGAATGAATGAATACTTTTATTGCAAGTTTTTTTTTTTTTTGTAAAGAAAAACTAAAATCAGTCAAACAACTCACTTTGCTCCATCCTTACTGTCGAAGGAATGCAGATCCAGGACTTCAGCAAGGTCCACCCTGTCACAGAGGAGCAATTATATCACTTTTAAGTTTAATTTTAAAATCCAACCATCACATGCTAGATAATACCAGAAAGCTTCAGTGTTTACCACAAACCCCCATTAACGGTGACCGAGTGAACCAACTCAAGCTAAATGTTTCAGCAATGTTTTTTCAATTAACCCCTCGCTGCACAGTCTTTCATCTGCTCACCCTGGTCTGAACTCTGCAGGAGGGCAACGCAGAGTCCAAACACATCCAGTCCTTTTATTCACACCGCTTTGTGTTAGGTTCCCCAATACACACAGAACTCCAACCATCCGGACACATATTTGGACTCACACACATATTCCATCTTGTCAGCCTGAAGAGCTAGGGGTCAGAGAGTAAAGACTTGCGGGTAACTGGAGACTGATGCAGGTTTGATGTTTACTCAGAGCGCTGCAATTTGTGTTTGTTTATGTGGACGTCTGAAGCACAGTCTGAACTTCTTCATCTTTGATACAAAGATCTGAGAAGGGGTTACACTAAACTCAGCAGGGAACCTGGGCCAAAAAGACTTAACCTGATCGCACAAGATGACCCCTTACCTTGATTTCTGGGTTTCGAGAATCTTGACAAGACCATTTATAGACCTGAAATGAGGAAAAATAAATAACTAAATAGGATCTTACTGAATTACAACTCAGCCTCACATCTAAATCCACTTTATAGATGCATCAGAAAGCAGTCGATTAAGTGTTGACCTGACAGTGTCTCTGACTTGATTTAGTTCCTCTTCATTCACCAGGTCCGTCTTGTTGATAATGGTCAAGTCAGCAACAGCAATCTGTCTTAGAGGACATTAAACAAGCTACAGTGAAAATAAGGAATGCTTCCAGTCCACCTAGAAGTGTCAGATATTAAGGTTGCCACATGTAAAAACACAAAAATATGGACAACACACTTGTTTCCATGTGTATGAGCCTTACGGGTGGTCGTCAAAAATACATTAAGTGCCAAACTCAAATGGAAACCGAGCGCTGTTTAGTTTAGAGGTGAAAAGACAAACAAAGACAAAGAATGCAAAAGGTCATGATGCTAGTCTTTTTTTCCCCATCAGTGTATCAGTTCAGCAACAGCACCACACATTTGCTGGGAGACAGACGGACAAATGGCAGCAGTATCCACAATAATCATGACACCTGGTGTGGACACAGTGACCAGGACTAGTTCTGCTTCATGGAAAATACACTTATTAGCTTTTGTTGAATCCATCACGATATAGAAAGAAAAAAGAAGACAGATATGAAATTACCTAGCTGCTTCATTGACGAGCCCGTCTGCTTTTTCTTCTGATAGTTGCTATGGAATGTGAAGATAATGAACATAAGTTCATACAACCACAAAATGGCTGCAAAAAGACATAAAAACACACTGTTGCACTTCCTGATTTAAGCATGCTTTAAAATGGAAACAAAGGTTGAAAATGTTTGCAACAAACAGGGCTTAATTTAATCTTTTATCAACTCTTGACACGTGAAACCACATGAGATCCTCTTTTTTTTCTGTGCTGGGGAAGCTGCATTTTCCAAAACAGTTTAATTTGTAATAACAGACAGCACAGGAGGTGTTAATCTGGATCATGACCCCTGAGTGTCAGTCTGACAGGAATCTGTTACCCTCACCACAGCTCCATTTCTGAATGACAGCAATGAATTAAATAAAACTTAATGGAATTGTCAATTGCTGATTTTACTCAACATCCTCTGCATTAAATGAAAAACAGCCCTTCAGATGGTGTAAAGCGAAGAGCGGATGGAGGTGAAATGGATATATTTTTAGACAGATATTTGATGAGACAGATAAGAGAGGAGGCAGGTGAGTGGATGTGACAGTTGTATTACGATGGTCACACCTGTGATATATATTACTCCGTCACTATGAGTTAAATCCTCTCTTTCTTTCTGTCAGAGTTCCCAGCTAAGCTCAAAGAGCGTGAAACGTGTCACTTCACTGAGCATGACACTTCCAAATTAGAGCTCATTATCAGAGCGTCCCTTACCCTGTTCTTTTCAAGTACCACAGAGAGCGAAGGATCACATAGGTTTAGCAATTTATTTTGACCTAAAAGTCACAATTTCTTTCAAAAGTAAATACTTCAAATATGTTTTGGATGCATGATCAAAGCAGCAGATATCCCCATTATTTACCATATTACTGATCCAGATCATTTGATCCACTTTGTTTGTTTTAACCACTAAGTATTACAAAAGTAGATATAAGAAGTATATTTCTTATGACATACCTGTAGACCATACTTTGCATCGATGACAGTGACGATGCCTGCAGGACGATAAACAAATGGGTTAATAGTCACAAACTGTGCACATTCTCCTCCAAATTGCAAATGCCTTTTGGCTTTCAGTTCCGTTTGTCTGAGTCACTTTCTCTAGCCACTTTTGGTAAACTAGCCTGTAACAACACAGCAGACAGCTGAGTATTTGGTGGTAGGAGCAGGACACCAGTCACTCAAACACACACATTACACAACAGCAGATGTATAAGCCTGGGATATATATTTCTACGATATTGTACTGAAGCTGTACTGCAGCTTTTACAGGTACAAGAAAATCTAATCACATCTCTTATTTTAGAACAACTAAAAATTATTGTAAGAAAATAATCCAAGTTAAAATGCAGGCCTGTTCATACTTGGTTGAAAAGTGTGATCAGTCCTGGAGTTTTCAAGTTAATTAGTTATTCAGTAAAGGAATTAATGTGGCACCAAAACAGAGGTGCAACTCACAAGTCATGAACTCTTACCGTCCAAATAGACATCACTGCCAAGATCTGCATCAACCCAGAACATGGAGGCCACAGATCCTGCCACAAGAAGTCGGTTTGTTAGAGTTCATACAACCTAAAAATGGAAGTGTCAGTGTAATAAGCATTCCAGCTGATCGATGAAAGCCAAACTCTTAAAACTTAACTTCTGCATTCTTGCTCTTGAAAAGAATAATAATAGCTAGCAATAAAATAGGCTGTAGCTCCTGGCAGATTAAAAAATAATGTTTAAATCAACAACAAAATAACACAGCTTATACTGCCAGTCATCCTCTGGAATAGACATTAGCATTTTGCGTGTTTAAATTCATAAATCTTCACCAATTATGGAAAGTGCAATCTGCTATGCAGCCATCCATTGGTGCAGCAGCATCAGAGACTCAGAGAAAATTAATAAACTGATAAAGAAAGCTGGTCCTGTGCTGGGGACAACTGTGGAGCCGATTGTACGAAGAAGACTGCTGCACAAGCTATCTTAACATAATGGACAAATCTTACCATCCTCTACAAAACCCAGTGAAGAAACATGTTCAGTGAGAGGCTTCTTTAAGTATCAAGACAGACTAATTAATCATAATTATTTCCTAGAAAACTACTACAACATTACAATTTCCCTCTGTGATAAATGAAGTATTTTTCATAAAAAAAAATTTAATAATAGATTTGAATGATTTTCAAACAAACTATATACTCACACATCATAAGACTACAAGACAGAGACAAAACTATAACAACAAAAACAACAATTATCAAAATACCTGATTAAATAAAGTAAAACTCAAAGCAAAGTGACGACATTACAATATTGCATTGCTAAACTTAAATAACACAGAAAAATCAACTATATTCCCACATAGATAGGTTTTTCTGTTACATAGAGTATGGCAGATATTGAATTCACTACAGACGCTCAAAGGGAATCCGAAAAAAGAAACTGAAGGAAAAAAAAGAAAGAGTGAAATTCTCATTCATTTCTATCCAGTTCCTGTGAAACAGTTTTCCCTCAAAGAACAAGTCCACCCTTTTCAAGCAAATCTAAAATCTTATATGGGACGTGAGATAAGACCGGTTGCCAGATTTGTAAAAAATAAAATAAAATATGTGTGCTGCACTAAAGGGAAAAGATGAATATTTTTTTTCATTTAATTGTTATTGAATTAATGTTCCATTAACAAGGCTGTAGAACAGAAGAAAGTATACATCTCCTTGGAGAGACATTGAAACAAGAAAGTTTCACTTGAAGTTATGGAGGATTACTTGATGTGTGCCTTTTTATATCCATGAATATCTGAAGTTTTTTTTTTTCCAGCTCTGAGAATCAGATTAAACCAAAATCAGAAGTTTTCAATTGTTCCATCTCTCCTGGTACATTTAGTTTGTTTCTATTTGACTATGGACATGGTTATCACCAGAACCTCTGTTGCCATGCCACCCACAGCTTGTACACATAATGGACTTGTGTCAAACTGTTGAGTGAGAATTACAAAGCATTGTAAATATTTGATGGATGCTTAATGAAAACACAGTTTTTGAGTGGCATGTTTCACACAATTCATTTGGCCTCTTCCTCAATAGAAGAACAGAATCCCCCTGGGAGTGTTTATGATTGACAGCACTGCCACAGCCAATGACAGGTCTATCCAGGACGATAACAAGCCAATGACGTGGGAGAGGAGTGAGGATAGCCCCAGTCTGATCATGCTCTGTTGGTTCTAACTGAGAGCCTGCGTGGCGTGTCTCTGTCCATGCTGCTACCTCCTGACACCTGTCACTTAGCGACACACCTCGACTGTCACACCGCTCACCCTGTAATAACCTAATATTGATTTCCTCATTCACACCCAAGAGATGAACGGACAGCGAGATTCTTCTGGCTGCGCCTGGCTGGATGCTCCTGTCACAGCAACACAAGTCTGGTCCTCAGTTTGGCCCAAAATGTCTAACTTCGGGCGTGGGCTTTACAACGTAACTGGCAGGGCTTTAAACATTTAGACACAAACAGCAAATAAGGCTCTGTGTTCACACTCATCCTTACATGTCGCATGTACAACTTTTTCATAAAATATTAATTATCTCAAAGAATTATTAACGAAATCAGGCTTTGTAAACAGGATGATGTCAATTTCATTATTTCTGATTCAAAATTAAAGCTGACTGCCAATCGTCTCTGTGTGCGTACATGTGTGTGTGTGTGTGTGGGCTGGAAGTAACAAGTCATGTTTATTACATCTAACTCACACACACACTTCCTTGTGAAAAAGCTGTAACTGATGTTTCACAGAGAGCAATAACTATTTGCTCTTCATGCCAAAGTTTGAATGATCTATAATCTAATACAGAATTTTTTTTAGATTTTCTTTGGGCTCCAGTGGCCTTTAATTGACAGTAGCTCAACAGAAAGGGGGCTAGAGAGAGCAGGGGATTACTTGTAACAATGAGCTCCAGGCCAGGATTCAAACCCAGACCAAATGTAACCTCTGTATATGGGGCCACCACTAAAAGGGGGAGTGGTAGCCTCGAGGTCACAGAGGTGGGCTTGGGTCTGGAGGATCTGAGTTCAAGTCCCCAGTGTGCCAACAGAGGTAGATCACTCTGGGACCCTGAGCAAGGCCTTTATCTCGCTGGTATATGTCAGCCCACTGCTGCTAATCAATGCAACTAGTGATGGGTCAAATGCAGAGAATTCATTTCTAATGTGTGATAGGTACTGACAATATAAATATTTTTTTCCACAACTCCCAGCCATCTAATACAGATTTACATAACACACACATATTTTGGAAAACATTCCTTACCTGGATCAGCAAGTCCTGTGGTTTCCAACAGGATATAGTCAAATTTTCCTTTCTTTTCCATCAGGTTCTCAATGGCTTTAAGACCATTGTCCCTGAAAAACATGAAAGTAATAATTACAAATACAAACAGAACGTTTTCTGCTAAAAACCCCGAACTGAATCCTAGGCACACAGCAGCGGTCAAAAGTTTCAAAACTCTTTTATCATTTTCACTGTTCTCCATATTTTACCAAAACAGTAAAGACATTAAAACTTTCAAACAAAACATCTGGATTTATGTTTGACAAAAAAAGGAAACAACAAAAAACTATGCTTTATATTCAAAAATAGCTGCATGCTTTGCACACTCTTAACGTTCTCAAACCCAGCTTTGTGCATTCATCACTGCCTGTAATTCACTTTACAGTCATCCCAGTCTTTACAGCCATTCATTCCAAACCATATTAGGCCTGGTCATCTGATCCAGGTGAGATATGTTTTGGGTTGATGTTTAGACTGAAAACAAATGAATGGATAATGTCAAGTGATGCCTTATATTCTGAATAAATTGAATAAACAATGCCGTCCAACCACCTCCTTTAAGCTTTCTCACATTTATAACACAAGCTCACGTTCTCTGTGTTTTATAGAGGAACTACAGCTGGAAATGAAACTCTTACATTTGCATTTATCAGACCAAATTTTCTTCTTTTTTTTTCGTCAACCCCTAGAGGTTAACATATTTAATTATTGATCCTTCTCATATGGTCAATCTCAGAGATTAAGAAGAGACAGGAAAGTGGAGGAGAGTCCAAGCGCTGACACAAACTGGGTCTTTATACATGGGCCTAATTTTTAACCAGAGGAGCTACAGAGTTACCCCTGAACAGTTGATGCTGAGGTGGGTCAGCTACTTGAATAGTGTGAGGCAGTGATAAATATAGATCTCTGATTTAGGCAAGTCTAATAAACGTCTCTACAGTTTTATAGTGGGAGATTTTTTTTTCACAGACTAAAAGACTTTACTTTCTCTTTATTTAGGTGTACAGATTACTGAAGTAGTAAAATTACTTTCTGTACTTGAAATAGATAACAAGTTTCACCTGATAAGCTTTAATAGTGATCATGGTGAAGGAAGTTCAAATATTTTTAACAGTGTGGAAGAATATCAAATTTCTCACTGTATTTTTTTTCATGTTTCTCGCAGTATAGCTACAGATATAGCAGTATCTGTGTTATCGCAACAATCACACAACATTCATTTAGGCTATTTCATCGGTATGAAAGATTGCAAGCTGCTCAAGTCAAACTCTTTCATTCTCATTAATATTTACAAAACAGGGTGACTCCTCAAAATTTGAGCACCCAGACAGCTCTTATTGATTCTAGATAGGAAAATCAAAACATAAGAATGACTGCAGGAGACATTTAGGAGCTTCGGTAGAGACTGGAGTGGTAGTCAACAGTCCTATAGTGCAGACACACCTGCTTAAACATGATGTACATAGAACAGTCATCAAAAGAAAAGCTGAATCTTCGCCATAAAATATAGCTTCTATGAACAAATCAATCAATAAATAAAAACTTTAAAAAAGACCTTTTGTTTATACTTGGAGCAGAGGGATACACATTTCTATGAAAAGAGCACGTCTCTATCTGTTAACGTGGGTGTGGATCAGTCATGTTTTTGTGCTCGTGTTGATAGCAGAGGGAATATTTCTCTGTTAGAGAGGAGATGGAGTTCACCAAACTGTGGAAGGCAACTTCACACCATCTGTAATAATACCTGAATTTAAAAACAGGACAGCTCCTACAACAGGATAACATACACTTTGAGAACCATAATAAACTATCTTGAGAGATAAGAGCCAAAGGATACACTGTTGCCTTTAAATTCCAACAAATAATCACATGAGAGCAATGCAAATAAAATACCCCAAAACTCTCACAAAGCTCAGAGCTTTTTAGAAGGAAAGTGAAGACAGTGATGCGGCTGTAGCGCGGGAGGCAGAGCAGTCGTCTGCCAACTGGAAAGTTGGCGGATCGATTCCAGGCTTTCCCTGACTACATGCTTAAGTGTCCTTGAGCAATACACTGAACCTCATGTTGCCTCCCGATGTGTCTATCAGGGTATGAAACTAGTAATAATAGAGCACTTAGTATGTAATAATAGAGTGTGTGGGAATGAGTGAATGAGTGTCAAAGCTCTTTGAGTGGTCAACATGACTAGAAAAGCGTTATACAAGTATAGTCCATTTACCATTTAAAATCGCCATAAACAAGAACTACAAGACTTTTAGCTGCTACATCAACTATTTTCAACTTACAAAACTTGCAAAAGAGACATATAAAGTAAAACGTAGGTTTTGAGATGTAATAAGTGCATATTTTTAAGGTGTAAAATGTAAATAGTAAAATAATCTCCAGAAAATACTAAAGAAATCGGTTAACTTGAATGTTTTTATAGCTAAAAAGAACAAAAACTCTGCACACCTCTATATACCAGCCACTTTCTCAGGGCCACCTTTTCAATTGATTGTTAACACAAACAGCTAATCAGCCAATCACATGGCAGCAACCCAATGCATTCAAGATTAACCGAGCATTATTAATACACCACAGCCTGATGGCTACTTTCAGCAGGATAATGCACTATGTCACAAAGCTCTAATAATCTCAAACTGGTTTCTTGAACATGATAATGAGGTCACTGTAGTCCAACGACCTCCACAGTCACCAGATCTCAATCCAATAGAGCACCTTTTGAATGTTGTGGAATGGGAGATTCTCATCATTAATGTACAGCCAACAAATCTGCAGCAACTGAGTGATGATATCATGTCAATATGGACCAAAATCTCTGAGGAACATTTCCAACACCTTGTTGAATCTATGCTAAGAAGAGTTAAGGTAGTTCTGAAAGTTAAAGGGAGTAAAAGGTGTACCTAATAAAGTGGCTGGTTAGTGTAAATCCTTATTAATAGAGTGATAATACATAGTCAATACACATGTAATAGGTGAAGTATTACTTTGGAATCTAAACTATAACTTCATTATTGTATCCCCAATGGTCTGTAGTTAGTTACTTAACATACTTGACAGAGCAACAGAGGCAGCCATTTCTCAGCTCCAGCCACTCCTCATACAGCTCTCCTGCTTGGCTCACTGCGAGAGACTTCTCAAGGGCACTACCTTCAGGGAGACAATGTGGGAGAAAAGGTTGTCAGAAGACCAATCAAAAGATCACCAGCTAAGCAGGACTGAAAATTTTACACCAACAAATCCTTAGCTTGTGGTCTTAATAACAATGCTTTCTTCAATTCTAGTTGTGTTTACTATGTTTACTAAGATGCTGCTCTCTTGTGGCAAGCAGAGGAAACAACAGAACACAGAAATCAAGCCAAACCAACTTTATTTATAAAGCACTTTACGACATCAAGCAAGCACTGAACAATGGGCTAAGTCTGAACAAAATCACTAAGCTGACACCAAGCTTATCAAACTTTATCAAACAAAGAACATCTGAGCAAAATGATCAAATGACCATTATTTTTGATTGATCTGATAGTAAAATGACCGGTTTACCTTCTCCAAATTCATTGAGAATGACAGCAATCCGCTTGTCGTGTTGCTCTGTTAAAATGTAGTTCAAGAGTGTAGTTTTTCCAGCACCTGTAAAGAAACATGTACACACAGAGTGTTATTATATTAATATACTCGTGCTGCACAAAAGTGACAGTGTACAACAACAAACAGCTTTGTTCGAGACTATAATCTCCTATATGATCTCTTTAAAGCTGCTAGTACAGATCTCACCGAGGTAGCCTGTGATGATAGTGACCGGTATCTGCTGGGCAGGGGGATCAGACTGGGGGTCGATGGGCACCAACTCTGGACAATCGTCATCTTCCTCCATCGTGACACAAAAACTGGAAATGATGCTTGTCTTCAGGCAGACTGGTTGTATTTGATCTAATGTTCAAATTCAGTTGGATTAAACGTATAACACTGCTTGCATGTAGAAAATCTGCATGTGTTTTACATTATTCTGCACATTATCTTTACAAGCCTTAAAAAAAGAAAGTACAAAAATGTGAAGGAACATCAGTGTGACAGCTAATTTTAGAGAATTATAATAACGATCATCGACACTTAACCCGCTTACTGTTCAATGACCACCACAACAGAAGAAGTAAGACTGTTCTTCATTTACAAACACAACAATAAGTAACTGCGTCTAACACAAGTTTACTTACGTTTTTTGTATGCTCGGCTGTTTTCATTTGACAGCGTGCCACTGCAGATGGACACCGTGCTAATACTGACACTGCAACATTGGTTCCGATTTCTTCGTGAGTAGGCCTACCCAGGACACAAACAACACGGCAAAAACAGGTTATTGATGAGATTACAATAAATTGACACAACAGATTTTAGAAATTCTTTTGATTAAATCCACGAATTGTTTTTCCTCGGTATCAGTTTGGTTGAACCGCTGGACTTAATTGGGTGTAGAGAAAAAAAAATCAACCACAAGATGGAGACAGAAATCCTTTATTGCCGCAAACTAACACCTTCCACCAGGTTGAAACAAGCTCTCAGTGTGATTGATTGATAAATGTCCACTTATGTAATTATAACAGATGTTTAAATGTAGAAAAATCTCCTTTAGATTCAATGTTATTTATATTAGAGAATCTGAACTTGAATACCATAACTGTACAATGCATCACTAATAATTTTCATCATGACACCTTTGTCATACTAAACTAATTTGACAAAATGGTAATGATTTCTAAATATTTAATCTATTTTAACTTGAAACCTGCACCAGTTCTGCCTTGGAAGAAATATTTTCCTTTTTCCATATTTTTCCACGGCAGCGTAGGCTTCTTGACTGGTATAAAACTTCCTCCAGCATGCAAAAGCAAGCAAAACCTTTTTTTCTTTAAGGACTTCAGGGAAAGTATTGGATCTTTTTAATGTAAGATATTTTGCCTATATTATAGATTAATACCGTGGAATATGTGCCACAAACTTAATTATTCAAACCAATAAAAACAATTATTTGATATTCTGAATGGAATCAACATAAGAAACACACTTTGGTCCCGAAAGGCTTAGAATATTAAGAAGTTTAAAGATGTACATCTTGTAATGTCAAACAAAAAATAACTTGAATGCTTCTCCCAATGACTGGAGTACTACTGTAAATATATTTAATTATGTTGTTTCATGTTGTGGCTAATCCCTGTCCAATTAAGATTAGTTAAATCTAATTAAGTGAGTCCTTAAGACCCTACTGGTACAGTTGCAATGAAAACGAATACAGCTATACACGATTTGATTGAACATGGCATAGAGAAGTTTTTCAATGGGACAGAGTCAGATATAGGATTCAAAATGATTAAGAATGAGCAAAACTATTTTCTCTTATTATATTTTGTCTGGCTTAATAGAAATGACCGGATTTGTTATAAACATATGCTTATTAATTTCAGATTGCCAGCTGAATATTAAAGGGAATTGGTGGTGCAAATATCTGGAGTACTTCCCTGAGACAAAAAAAAGTTAGTAACTGCTGATAATAAAGATTAAAACATTACAGAGTATAGAGAGTAAAAAGGTTTAACATCTTCAGTCCTCATAAATACCTCCATTTGTGCCAATTGGGGTTATAAACCAAGGTTTCTTGAAGCAAAGCAGCTTTGCAGCAAATTTCATATAAAGACATATAATTAATTCACTTGTTAAATATTCTTAAAGGTATTCTAGAGTTAAAACAGTTAAAATGGCTGATTACTCTTTCTGAGCAATCAAAATATTTTTTAATTTTCTGACTGATGAAAAAACTCAAATTATCATGTGGTTAATTGGTGGTGTGGTGGACAACAATACTGCCTGAGAGAAAAATAGTCCTCCAACTTCCTCCTGCAGTTCAAAAACATGAACTTCAGGTTATTTGGTGATTCAAATCTGAGTGCCATGGCAGGGACCACTGGTATAGATGCCTCCCAGTTGCAAGGACCACTCATTACACTGTGGTCTTAGGGCTCGGACCAGACCACCATTTTTGCAAAAACCCCTCCTCCATCATAAGATGGGTACAATTTGATCATTAAAGGAAATGACATGGTCAAGAACAATACTCAGGTTGACTGGAGTTTAAACAATGCTTAGTTGGTACTAATGGGCCCATGTATCATCCCAAACCAGTCTACTTATTCTCCTTTGATTCTGATATCAACAAGGTATTTTCATCCAGACAACTGGATATTTTCTCTTTTTTGGACCATTCTCTGTAAACCCTAGAGATGGTTGTAAAATCCCAGGAGACCAGCATTTTCTGAAATCGTCAGACCACCCCGTCAGGCACCAACAACCTTCTACACTCATAGTCCCATCCCCCACCCCATCATTCTGATGCTGCTTCTGAACTTCAGCAAATAGTTTGACCATGTCTACATGCTTAAATGCAGTGGGTTTCTGCCATGTAATTGGTTGATTAGCCATTTGCGTTAAGCAATTGAACAGGTGGACCTAAAAAGTTGAGTGTATGTTGCCTGGACAAAGCACTGTACAATGGAAGAGAATGATGCAGGAAGTGAAAAGTCCTTAGAATGGAGTAATAAGAACTAGATGGTTCTCAGTTCCCGTAGTGATGGCAGCAAGAAATACAGAGAGAGGGGGAGAGAGAGCGAGAGAGAGAGAATTTGTTTTCAGCTAATTTTTTTTAAAACACTTACACACTTAAAAAAAAAAAAAAAAAAAAGGAGTAGCCCACGTTTTTAAAACACACTAACATAGACACTGAAAAAAAAAAGACAGTGACTGCTTGTTAGCGCTCTTGTCGGCAGCAAGGGAGCGCACGTGCCTCATCCAGCCTGTCCCATCCTCCCCTCCCGCCCTCGCGCCACCGCCGGGTGTCTGCCTCCTTTCTGCCTCAAAGCAAATGCGGAAGTTTACACCCAGCCGGGACAGTTGCTGCCGCCGCAAACAATATGAGCGTCGGCGTGACAGTTGCGGAGTAGCGAGGTGAAGGAGCGGCGCGTCGGTGACAGCGAGGCCGCACGAAAAAAAACAAGCAACGCCACCGCCGCTGGATTGGACTTTAGACCCGCGCATGGCTTCTTTGGGCAGCTCAGAGCGACGGGCTTTCGCTCTGAAGATTAACAGGTAAAACATCTCTAATTGGATGATCCAATGATTGTTCTGATCCACCAGGTTAAGTTAAGGAGTGAATGGAAACTCTCGAGTTTTCTCAGAAGGAACATTTGGAGGGGATTCCACAGTGGAGCAGGCAGCCACATGTGAATCTTAATGCTGCAGGTTGATTCACTCTCCACCGGGAAAAAAAAAAAAAGGGCTGCCGGGAGGGTCATAAACAGCCAACTTTTCGTCAACTTTTTTGGAAGTGCTTTGGAAGTGAGAATTATTACAGTTTTGATAATAGTTGCAGCCACGTGATCAATCACCGGCATATAGAGTTATAGTCAGAATGAGTCCAGCTGGCTTTAACTTTGTGCTCTATGAGTATGCTTGTCATTTCCTCCGCTTGACCATTCTATATCTAAAGCTTCTAATGTGATCATTTCCTGTTGTGTATATAAGGTCTGAGAAGCCCAAAGAGCTGGTGTAAATGAGGGATGTGGTCATAGTTCCTGCTGTAACACTGGCCAGGTGTGGAGGAAGTACATGGAAGTCTATTGTGTGTTATGCCTTCTCTGTAGGAGTCATTACACAAAAATACACTAATGTCTGTTGCCATGCTGACTTATAAGGCTTATTGTCTTGTAAAGCAGGTCAGATCAAGGGCTTTGTACATTTTGTGTGCATGGGTGCAAAATTTTGTGTGGGTATTCTTCCAGTTGTTAAAATGATCTCTTCTCCAGTCCTTTATCCACCACAAGTGAGCTTCCACTCTTGTTTTTAATAGCCAGGAGAAATTAGGGCTGTCTGGTTTGTGCTGTGCTGTGCTGTGCTGTGCAGAGCTGAGCTCAGCTGCTGAGAGATGTGAGGGATCTTGGGTCACAGCCTGAATCCAGTGATGAGCCAGCAAAGGAGCTGACTAGAAGATACGGTTCTGTAGCATAAACCGGCGGTGTGTTTCATAGCGTAAACTGATGGTGATGCAACACATTTGCATTCCTAGACAAGTGCACTTTAGCTATTTCTGTTGGCATTACTGTGCAAATTAATTTAATATCCTATTGGACTTTTTTGGTATTTAAGAAGCTGCATTAATTAAAACCTCACATAATCAAAATAATTCTCATGGACTGCAGATTGTCCAAAATGATATCCACAACATAGGCATGTGTGATTACTGTTCTACAATCAAAAGAGGTCTTTATGACCAGAATGTCTGACGATTCAGCACGAAATGTAAACTCTTAACCTAAGATCTATGAGTCAATGAAACAAGTACCTTGGAAAATGACAAATGAAAGGAAAGCGAGAGAGAGAAAAAGGTGGCCAAAGCCACCTTCTCTGCTGATCTCCCAGTGGCACTGCTCTGAGTTGAGTGTGCCCAGCTGCTAAAGCTAAATGTCATTTGTCAATTATTTCACCGCAAACAGAACCAGCTGGATTAATGCAGGGCGTCAAAACTTATTGATTGATGTTTGATAATCCAGCAACCTTATCCAGTCACCTGGTTTCGATCTGTTTTAAGATGGATTCTGCTTATTCAGATCACTAACAGGGAATTTAGTGAAATCAAATCTCTGACATGGTGTTCATGCATTCATAGTCTTTTATGACTGTTCAAATACTTTCAGTCTGGACTGTATGTATTCTTTATGAAATTAACCAGCGACTTCAATTTAAATATTACAAAATAATGTAAGATGTCAAGAGGAATAACTGAGAATTCCAGCAGCAGAAGCTGGACAGTCACAAGCTGCTGGACAAAGAGGAACATAAGTCACAGGTTTAAACCCCGGCATGCAGTATGTTATAAGATGAAATGATTATTATCTAGCAGCACTCATGCTGACTTCTTTGTGCAAATCAGGTTGTTTTAAACTTTTCTGATGTAGTCTTTAAGTATTCTATAGTTTCATTAGGACTTCCTCCCTTGACATATCTATCAGGATGGAGTGTGAAGGAAATCCTGCAAACTGTGAGGACGGGGCTACTCACCGGTTTCACTTCTCTTTTTTGCTAATGGCAGTTTTAAATCAGGAAATGTGTGTTTCTTCATAAAGACATAAAAAGGGGAATGGAAAAAAATGTGAGACTGTTGTATGAAAAGAAAAAAAAAGAAGCAAAACCCTAACATCCATAGCACAATGCAGGCTGAAGGTAGCTGGACACCTAATATTGTACTAATGAACATGATGCGATTTAAAAGCATATGGTAACAGGTGTGAGGACAGCTGTAGACATGGGGCCTCTGTCGTTCAATACTCTTAAGTTGGGAGGGGCTCTAGGATTGAGTTTCTTCTGATTTCCTCTGGGTTTTAAATTGATGTCATCTGTTAACCCTCGTGTCTGTTGGTGGGCTGCTGAGGTACGAAGCGACCGATGTGTTAAAAGATGCATACGTTTAGACGAATGCTTCAATTTGGTGATAAACTATTCAAACCCAGCTGCAAGTTTGGCTTCAAGTCTCTTTTGGTCATTTGCTGCTTGGAGCTGCTTGTGACCTGTCCTGCCAAATGACTGCTGTGTTTGTGTGTGCCTCCCTTCGACAGGAAACTGAGTCGTGATGGTGCTGATAGCAGCAAGACCCATTAAGTCTGGAGACACATGATAGTATAAGACACGCAGTGGGGGCATCCCTTTAGTCTGCTTTCTTCCCTTGTTATGTATACCACGCAGCTTGCTGTTTTCCTGTCTTCCCCGTTTGGCTCGGATCAAGGAAGAAAGAGCCAGTGGGGTTTTTAAGCTTTAAGGAGCCACCCACTTCTGAAGATTGAATAATAATAATAGGGATGACAGTAGACTGTCTGGGTAGCGTGCCTGGTGGGGCTCATGTCATGAGGAGTAAACACAGATAATCTTGTGTACAGCTATCAATTTGGCCATGCGCGGGGGGGGGGGGGGGGTGGGGGGGGTGATTAATCAGAGAAATAGCTGTGAGAAGCAGTGATATTTCAGTTTTTAAACCAGACCCAGCATGAGGAGCGCTTGGGGCGGGGGGGAATAATGCCAGAAATGCTAACAAGAACACACAGCCAATCCTGTGTTGTATGATATAACACACTGGGCCTGGGCTCGTTCTGTAAGGAAGGATGATGAAAGACTTAAAACCCAGAACTGGGATTTTTAAAAGGCACGATTTTCTGAAATCCCTTAAAAATCTTACAGCTTTAGTCCTGGTAGAAAATTTTGGGAATCCTTTCCTGGCTTACCCTAATATGATTACAATGTCATAGAGTCATATGACACCTGCAAGTGTCTAATATTCAAATCAGATTTCTCTCTTTAGCTTGAAGTCTAACTGCACTGATGACAGATTAAGGACATATCTGACAAGTCATAAATATTTAGCCACTTAAGCAGCTTTAAGAAAAGTCATTTAATTCTGATTGATGAGAAAATATTTGGACCTACTCTGCATTGTTGAATAAGAAATGGATTTCTTTTTCTTTTGTTCTTAGAAATGGTGATCCCATTATTACAGTGTGGCAATAAACACCACTGATCCTGAAGGGAATCCAACATGTTGCAACTATACCAGGTCTATTTAACATTTAACTTCAACATGTTTATTGTTTAGTAATGTTTAAGCTAATCAAGTCCAAATAATTCAAAGATATCAATATTGATTGATTAGTCTACTGAAGAGTTTTGCAACATGGTGCAATTAGTGTTTGATGTGCATGAAATGTGCTGTGATGTATTACACTATTAAATGATGGAGAGACGTTGTTGAAAACAAGTGTGCCAAATCACCTGTTGTGACTTTTATTATTATTATTCTCTTTCCCTTTTAACTGCTGTCAGTTGTCGGTAGTAACTCTGCCTTCATGTTGACTTCCTGGAAGCAGCTGCTTTAATAGAACTGTCCTCCTCATTACCGATTACCTACTCTAATTATATCTCATGAAAAAAGGCTAAAAAAAACCCAGAACCAGCAATTATTGTCATCAGGCCTTGTGTTCAGTGAGAAGAATGGCCTTTTCACTACAGTTCAAATGTTTCCTCCCAAATAGAGATGGTATTTTGTGATTGATTTGACTGTTATTTACCCTGATTTTAGGGCTTGACCCATCAGTTAAGCTTAAATGACAGCATATAAGTATGTAGGTTACTACGAAATATTACAACTCCAAATGTAATTTCATTTTAGATCAGAACCACTGCCTGCTTTGCAGCTTGGTAATGTTCTCATCCAGTTCCTTTGGATATGATGAATACTTTTTGCTTTACAAACCCACATCACAATGTGTTGCATCTCAAAGATGCTGAGAAAATGAGAGGTTAAGGACTCAGCTTTTAGAGATGCTGCAATTAGATTATTAATCTATGTTGTTTCTGATAAATAAAATACAATTGAGCCTATTTATATAGCACATTTAAGACAACCATCATTTAAAACATCCTTTGAGTTGACTGCTATGCTGATGTTGAGTCTGTTCGGCATCATTGAGTTGAAAGAAGAGTGGTGAGGCATCTCAGCGTAGACTGTTGAACCTATTCTTAGAGATTTTAGACCTGATGTTCTGTGGCCTGATGAAGCTCAAAAACCCCAGAAGCTGTTTTTGTAGACCAAAGTGGTTAACTTTACAGAACTACTATTTTTTTTACACTAGGGTCAGTTGTAGTTGAGAACAGCGGTTCTTTGAATTCTGTTCTCATGGTCTCGTCTCTACCATTGCTGGTAAACTGCACGCCTTGTCACCTAAAAACCATTCAAGTATTATTGACAGTCAGATATTTTTTCCTTTTGATGTCTTGACTCTGGGTCAATCCTTTGTAAGAATTAATTAATTTTCCAGCACTTTGTGTCTGAGGTTTGAAATAAAAAGTAATAATCGAGCCACCAGTTTGTTTTAGGCTCATGATGACACACACTGCTTTTGGTATAAATTTGCTAAATGACTAAAATCCACAGCTCTCTTTTTAATCCTGCTGACAAGAGCTTTGGTTTTATATAACAAAAGATGCCAAGACAGAGGCCCACTAAAGAGAGAGACAGATGTTGCCTGCTGTGACAAGCTGTTTGTCTACTCGTGGTAAAATAATGTCAGCTTGCCTCTGCTGGCAAGAGCTGATTACAGTTTTACTTGCCTGGTCTTTTTATAGACAGTCCCTTAATTTGTATCATTGTATACAACTTAACAATCCCCCCTGTGCATGCATGTTAGAATGTACACGTATAATACTTTTTTTTTTTTTTTGCCATTTATATTTGACATTCTGGGTTGTATGACTCTAGTCTTTGAATTGGTAATAAAACACACAAAGGGAGGGCACATACTAGCGACAGAGTGCTGAAGGGCTCAGTTTATACACAGGGTAGGGCACGTCTCTTTAGAAAGTCAAGTTATGAGAATGTTTTACAGGGTTTGAATCGTCTTTGGTCCAAACCCTATCTACAAAACAAAGGTGCTGCAGAAAAGGTCCAATTTATTAAGATGTTTTCTCTTGACAAGAGTAGCCTGTCCGAAATAGAAGCTGGATAGATAAGGTCTATCTATCTCAACATCCTCATTAAACCCAAAAAAAAACAACTTGACCAAAGAGGGGACATGTGAGGCAGGAGTCAGAACTCTGCTGTGTCACTTACCTCCACAGATAACAGTGAGTAGCATCATCCTACCTTGTGTTGACTTGAAGCTTTCTGCAGCTTTAGTTTATTACCTGCAGCCTCTTTAAGCTGTACTGGCTCATGTGATTTGACACATTTCTGCATAAGCAGCATAGGAGGTGGGTGTGTGTGCAGATACAAGGTAAGCTGTAAATATGAAGTTCTTACACAGCCGGTGTGCTATTATGCAAAATAGAAACCTGCTGCTTTAGTAAACCTATTTACTAGCCTGCAGCAAAGTTGTGGTTATGCTGCACAGCCCTCAGGTGTGTTTGTATGATGTGTGTGTAGAGGGTTAAATGCTGTAGGTTAAAAGCAACAAGTGAGAATTGCACAACTGGATTGTTGATAAGACTATGAGTTAAAAAATGTGGTCAAACACACCTGTGAGAGATTGTGAGTCTGTTGGCTCATTGTGGAAAGCACAAAGCATGTAGGCTGTTGCCACACTTCTGGTTTTATTTCTTTACATCATAGCAAGGCATTTAAACTTTGGTTTTCAGAACTACTTTTTTGTTATGATTTTTATCAATTCTTTCCTAATTTTTATTTTTGAAATGACAACAGAGCACCTATGTTTAGATTGCAAAATGTGACTGCACTGATAGATTTAGTTTTTTGTGTACTTTTACACCCATGACATTATCTGTCATTTTCTCACTGTGCTGATTCAGCAGGTTATGTGATTGATAGGAGGAAGGAAGCTTGGTATAAACAACCTACAATATAAAGCCTGCAGAACAGTGAGGACTGGAAGGCAGCAGTCAAATAGCCCTAATCTAAAACCTGAGAGTTATTTTTTTGGGAAAACTTAACACTGTTCACTAAAAGTTTTTGTTTCTGGGGTCTCTGAAAAAGCTAAAAACATGACATAAAGCGATTGTAGAGTTTAACCTTCAAGTTTAATTATAAATGAGTGACTTTGCCTTCATGTTAATCATTTTTCCAAATACGAATAGTGTGGCTTAGAAATGTCGATGCAATGTGTTGATCACTGCAGACTCGAATGATAAAACAGTTTATACTGTATATTTCTCAAGGGCACGACGGGGGAAAATAAATGTCAGTCAGTTTGATTACTTGCGTTTTGTTTTTCTTTTATTTTAGACAATTTCATAAACTTGCCTCACAGATTTAGCACGCTTTATGACCTTTCAGCCTCAGCGGTTCTGACACACTGGTATTCCTCCTTTCTGCTGTTGTTTATGTCTTTGTGATGATAATTAATAACAGTGATGTTGTAACTTTGACCATTGTGACTTAATGAACCCATGAGATTGACCGCAGGGGAAACGGCCAGCAATGTGACCCATTTGCTTAAAACGTTGCCCTTTAACTCTTTGCCATGTGGAAATATCACAATAAACTATTTCTGACAGCCAGACATTAAGGACGCTCGCATGAAACACACTCACACATGCTTACGTACACAATGTCATTGAGCTGAAGCAAATAAAGGACTTGTTTTTGCTGAGTTTGGTCAGGCTCCAATGATAATTCGATTGATTACTAAGAGATAGACATTGGCTCTGTACTGAAATGGAATGTAAGCTAACAAATTAGGGCAAAGGCTTAGTTCATGCCATTCTGTTTTCCTGTCTTTTAAGAGAAGGCTACGGGGCAGGCACACATAATCTCACTCACAAATAAAATCCACCCAGCATACTTGAATACTACTACATTCCCATGTCATGTTGATTTCTTGCATGGTCTGACCCTTAAACAAGGACACCATATTTATTCCACAGCCTGCATGGTTGCCAGCATGACAAAGCCTTTTCATGGCCAGCAGAAATGTGCTTCTGTTTGGGGTGAACAATAGTTTGAATAGAATCACCATGGCTGACGAATTCAAACTAATGTGAGAGGGAACAGTGGTGGAATTGGTGTTGTCCTGTTATTAAGATACACCTTGCACCCATTGGTTTGTGTGTGTGTGTGTGTGTGCATATTTTTAGCCGGTAAGCTTATTATTATCTACCTCCTGAAGTCAAAACCTGATGAATCTTGTTTGTTTCAGGCACTCCTCTGCAGAAATCAGGCGACATTTCAGTGGGAACTATGGCTCTTATCACAGCCGAACCAACTCCAATGCTTCAGCTTCAGCCTGCCTCATCGTGGTAAGTTTCCTTCTATAAAAAGAATACCTTGGTGTTTGGAGTGTAGACATTTTTAACCAGCGGGAAATTGTCACATCATTCCAGTCTGAGCCTTTGATGAATTTACTGCTAACTAAGAGCTAACTGCTAGCTGGAGAGTGGTTTCAGAAAGGAACAGAAGCAGCATGAAACCTTTTTTTCTTTTTCTGTCTTTTTTCTTTTATAAAACAAAAAAAAAAACACATTCCCATTATTATCATTTTTTTTAAAAATGGGAAACATCCAAAGCCAAAGGATCAGCAGACTAAAATAAATACTGCATATGTATAATCTTATTTAATTTACTGATGTCATGCTTCTTTAGTGAGGAAAGAGGAAAAGACAAATCTAAATATGACCAGAAGGTTTGCAGAGATATTTCTTCTAATGCAATGCTCACACAGCTTTAGTATTTGTGCTTACACCACTAGAGGGTTATAAGCATATTATCCTCACATCCTCTTTACTGTTAACCTAGGGAATGCCTGACTCAGAGTAGTGTCTAGTCTTGAAGATTATACTTTGAGATCCAAGAATGCAAATGCACCTGTGTGTATTTTTGCATAAGAGTTGAATTTTATTTTGTAGAATTTTTGTTTTCTGTACAATAGATAAGAAAATGATCAAGGATTAACGTGGTTTAGAAAAGCCAGTGCTTTAGTTTCTGCTACGGATTGAATGCCATTATTGCTGGTTGTTTTCTTGCTTCTTTAGTTGAAGCCTGTTGGACAGTTACCGTGATTCCTCCTCTTTTAAGTAAGCAGACAGTGATGTGCAGTAATCCTTAACAGAGATTTGTTCCCACTACACTCCCTGTCTCTCTGTGGTACCCCCTGAACCTCTGTATCTGCCTCCAAGCTTTTCCACTTTTCTCTCTTCCTGCCCCCTCCTCCCCTACCTATGTCTCTTCCCTCATATTCATCCTCTCTGCTGCCCTACATTTTTATCATTTAAAGTTTTTCTAAAGCTCTTAGGTTCTAAGTCTTTTGACATATCTGTTTGTAGCATGACTTAGCTGAAGCCCAGCTTCCCAGGAATGATCCTTGAGCTTGTCAGCTGACAGGGTTGAAGTAACAGCTCTTGGACCATCCATTCCACCCCAGCCTGTAGCATCCAACACTGTTAATCTCTAACCTGCTTGGGAAATAGGTCAGTGCCTTGGCTACTGATAGGCACTGGATGGGGCATGCTTACCTTGCAGCTTATGGGGGCAAATCTTTAATATGTCTGGATTTGGGATGCGGGAGAGGGCTTTAAATACCATAATCTCTGGGATGGTCGTTTCCCATTATTCAGCAGTCATGTCTAACGCGGGGATGAGAGAGGGATGTTTGTTGCTGCAGTTGTGGTGCAGATCAGTACTGTCCAGCCCTTTTTTTTTTTTTCTGTGGTTAATATTTGTGCATGAATATTTGAATGAGGTCTGATCAGTATTGTTTGGGTTTGAGAGATTTTAGAGAAGCAGCTGCATGTGCTTTTGAAGATGCGTGCAGTGCTGCTTTTTGTGTGTGTGAGGCTGTACTTTCTGTTCCTGTGTTGTAACTGGGCTTGATGAAGGGACGCCTTGCTGATGTCACTTCCTTTTGATTTATTGTGGTTTCTCTCATGACGCTGTAAAGCTCAAGGTTTTGGTGTGCTGTTAAAAACATTTTGTGAGTTCCAACTTTTAAGTTCAACTTGAAACTTTCACTCTAAGTGGCCTTTAACATCTCTTCCACCTTTGGTAATGTTTCCCAGCTTTACTGAAGTTATCAGCCTCTAGGAATATGAGGATGATTTTAAAGAGGATCCTTTGAAATGGGTTGTGGCTTAGTTTCAGCCTAAAGCATTTCGTATTTCACTTTAGTTTCCCATATCCGGAGTGCGCCATTTTGTGCACTTCCTTTTTATGGTGAACTTTTCAGTTTTCGGCAGGGTAAGTTTGCTTGTTGTCCGTCTACAATTAATTCGGTATCTGTTGCCTCTCCTGGCTGATTTGCGCGAGTGTACGTTTGTAGAATTGTGTTGTTTTAAAATCGATGATTTTTTTTTTCTTAAAATCACACCTAGCTGTAGATTGTACAAGAATTTTTTGCCTTTTTGATAAAGCATAGTTTGTTTCAATATTGATGCGCATGAGTTTCGTCATGTGAATTTTAGAAGCCATTTCTTTTTAAGCATACACATAGGTAAATGCAGAAGCGAAATTTTTTTAGTCACAGTTGAGAAAGTTGAGTAAAAACTCTGATGTTTGATTTAAGAAGAAGTTGCAGTTTCTTGCTGGGCCCTCTGAAGACTCCTCAGAGCAGCAGGCAGTGCTCAGAAGCATGCATAGATTTGCATTCATTTATTTTTTCTTAGACCCTTTATTAAAGAAGAAAAAGGGGCAGTGCTACGATGATTGAACTCTGAGGAAAGGGGCCCACACACACACACAGACTCGGGTGAAGACTACCAATGTTGTGCATTTGTTGAGGCGCAGATTCACACCTCCTCCACAATAGAAGGGGTTAAATCTGTAGGTCTGTTATTTAAAATCATAGTTTTATATAGTTGTTCCTTCTTGCTACCAGTGTATTCTTTGCTGCTTGAGTTGCATGCTTACTATTATTACTAAACTGTGTGGTGCAATTTGCTCAACCGTTTAGCAGAAAAGAATATGTCTCAAAGTGCATCGATGTGCAAAAACATGTCTCAAGGCAAATGGAATTTGCTTTGCTTTTAAAGGTTGTGTAGAGCAATGACTAATGCTGTTGCTACAGTGATCTCCATATTTTCTATGTGTGGATAATGTTAGTGTGCATGACATTGGCTGGTATGACTATTTTTTCTCTTCTGCCCTGCTGTACGGTTTCTCTCAAATTCTGTCTTTAACTGGGCATCTGTTTATGAACCTATGTGGGACAAGTGTGCATGATTAAAAGCTTAAACATGCCACAGAAATACTCTGCTACATGCAGATTATTGCTCGTATTACCATGCATTGCATGTGCCGATTATTTCCAATTTTAAGTGTGATATGATGGTGTAAATTTATAACTTTCCCCCTGCTCCACTCACAGCTTGCAGTCTGTAATTAGATTGGAGGTTTGCCCGGTTTGCTGTCACTTCAGACAAAGACAAGTTCCTCTTTTACAACTATAGCCAGTCAGACCACAAAAAGGGTTGTGTACTGCCTCACTGGTTGTGCTTTTTATTTCTTTAATGATGAAAAGCTCATCCCTCCCCCTTTAAGCCAGAGTAGAGATTTGTTAGATTGTGTATTCATAATATTCACTATATCCATTGCAGTAATACATATGATAAATTACAACCCATTTGTTGTGTACATTAGAATAATTACAGATTTACCTTTTTGTTCTGCTATAAAAGAATGTAAGGTTTTAGATTTTCTGGTTGAAAATAGGAGGAGATAAAAAAAAAGAAAAAGCCTGGTTGTCTGATACAGGCCAGGTTGTTCCAGTTTCTATTTATGAACGTGCTTTTCTCTTTCTGTTCTTAGACAGGTATGAGGTAGGTATTAGAAAATGGTCACGATTCAACATGTTTGGCTCCACGTCATACAGTTTTTCTTTTTCTTTTTCCTTGAACCTTTTCTGCACTGTTTAGATTTGACTAAGGACTGTAACAGTTCACCAGATTTAAATTTTTTCATGTTGTCACTCTGTTGTCTGTCTTGAAGTTTCAGCAATGTTCATTTTTGGTTTTACTTATAGTCCTAAATCTCCTGAGAAAATGATTGACTTCTTTCCACTTTTTTTTACTTTAGGTGCTGTATATCACATGAAGTACTTACTGTAATGTGCAATATTTTAATATCTTTACCAGTGCAATCTACCTTTACTGTTGTTTCACTTTTTCTACTGCTTTTATTAATACATTTGTAAATATTTTAGCTACTTTTGACTCCTTTTTTTTTTTTGGTGGTGATCTTGCATTTCTTGAAGTATGGTGGTGGACAGTTTGCACTTCAAAGGCAACATTTTTCAACTTACTCAGCTAAGATATTATATGATTCCTACTCTGTGCTGGTAAATAATTCAACATTTCCCTTTTGGATCTCTGTTAATTCTCTCCTTTTAATGCTGAGGTTAATTATTTGATTTTGGATATTTGGTGCTGAACGTCCGAAGGTTTCTCTCAATTTCTTTTTTCCTTTCCCAATCCTAATGTTTCCTCCATCACCTTTGGATTTTTCAGCCTCAGTCATATGAAGCGGTGGAACCGTTGGACCTGGAGGAGTTTCTGATGTCACAGTTAAGAAGTGGAGACTCTGCTCTGATGCAAGAACTTGGAGACTTTCCTGATGATGACCTGAAAGTGGAGCAAGTGGAGAAGGAGTGTCGCACTATTCGACACTCTGTCCCAGAGGAGGGGTGGGTTAAAGTGCCAAAAACATTTAACAACAGGCAAAGCTTTAGCTGTTTATATATAAATAAGAGGTCATTTGACAGGGCAAAGATGGCAGAATCCAAGTGTTTTTCAGTGATGACGATGATGAGCGTTTGGATATTTTTATAGAATTTAGAAGAATTCATATCATTGCATAGCATTCATAGTGAATGCTGTCATTCAATATAAAACTATGCCATTTCAGTCTGTTATCTCTTAGTTTATTCACAGCATTTGTGTGTCCTACAACTTGACCTTGAAGTGCAGATTTAAGATAGAAAAGAATTGAGTGTTTTCAGTTGCAGTTTTCTCCAAGTGCCTGCATTCACGTCTGTCTATTTGTATATGTCTTTATTCTCTTCATCTTCTTCTCTCAATTTAGAGGGGATTTGGATCCACATGTAAATGACTGCGTTACGAGTTACACCCAGCCGTGGCTTGTAGTCTCTAGAAGGTAAACTCTAATTCTGATGCAGTTTAAAGCTCTCTTTTCTCTCTGTCACCATACAGATAAGCCTTATGACTATGCTGCGTAAGGCTTATGTTTATGTTATCTAAGACTTATAAGAAGAACAGTGGTGTTTAGCTGTAATCATACATGTCTTTTCTGAGGTTTACACATTGATTTTAACTTTCTCTGTTTGTGTGTGTGTCTATATGAAGGTGTCAGGGAGATGGCTGGAGCACATATTCGGAGAGAGTCGGCCTGCTCAAAGATTTACAGAAACAAATTTTTGAGTCTGATGTTCAGCCGGAAGACAAAGACAAACCAGTAAGGAACTGGAATATGTTCTTGAATATGTTTGTATAAACTGACCACGAAACCTGGGATGTACGCACGTTTTACAAATGTTCTTATGCAGATCTGTCTATTAAAATGTAGACAACATCATTCATTTAGCTGTTCAATCAGTGCTGACAGGATCTTTTACAAACTGTTGAAATTGGAGGAATGTTTAGCTGATGCCTGCACAGTTTCCACAATCTGCACAACTTCCAATACGAGACAGGGCATTTGGATCAAGGGTTCATACATTAAATGAAGTTCATGTGAAGTAGTTGCATTTACACTTAAAATATTACAGCTTACAACTAGGCATAACCAGACAGCAGTTTCATATAATCTTAAGGGCAAGTATGCATATGGGTACTCGGCATATATCAATCCATTTCTGCCTTGCGGGTTCTATTTCTCAATCAACATTACACATTTACAATTTACACCAGATCAGAATGTGATCTTGATGAGTAAATAGCAAAACAGACACTCAGGCAAAGATGAGGCCTAGTAAACATGCATGCATTAAGCTATAATGCTTTTCTCTTGTCATAGGTGTCGGTTACTCCTACCCATATGTTTGTGTTCAAATGCACAGAGACTTTATGTATGTTCATTTTTGCAGTTTTCAGTTGACTCTGTTAAATGGTTTCACTGATTTTTCACACGAGGTAAAACTTCTCATACAGGCTCAAAACTTCCTTCCTTCTCCTGGAGCTTAGCAACTAACATAATGTTTCCTCTTCATTTAGTTAATATAGGTAATTTCTTCTGTATTTACGATCATGTTAATTTAGGTTTGAGTTGACATTGTGAACCTGAGATGATGTACATTCAATTGAAAGTCATCTCAGACTGTTGAAAGCGGTTTTCTGATTAAGCTAAAGATTTACTAAAGTGTTAGAGAAGCTTTTCCTGCTCCAAACTGTTAATATTTTACCATCAATCAAGTAGTTTTTTCTTCATGCAAGTTTTATTTGGTCTGCGTTGTGGCCAACAATCTGCTACTCATTAGAGCAGCCTGGTCTAGTGCAGTGCGGCCTGCTGTGGGCCATTCTGGAGCAACTCTCCACTTATGTCCTTCTTCAGTCACTTCTAACCTCGTCAACCTTTTTTCTAATCTGTTGACGCTGACACAGAGTTTTGGCTTAGTCCACTTGTCTGAGAAACAACATATGGAAATTTAACAGCTTTGATATTAAAGTAAATAAACTAACCTAACTGTAATGTTGTGAAGCAGCCGGATTATTGTGATATTCTTTCGGGAATCCACCTTTGTGGCCCAGGGGCAGTAGTTTTGGACCACCAGAGTCTTTTGCAGGCAACTACAGTTAACTTTTGGGAGGGATTAATTTACTATTGTTGTTTCTGAAGGCAGCAGTTCTGATGTTGCCAGAGAATCAAAAATATCTGAACTGGAGAGCAGCTCTTCCTTGAAAGAAAACAGAAAAAAACACCAAAGGCTTTTCAGGTGCTTTTGCTTCTCTCCTGACAGCTGATGGTCAGACTCTCGGTTTCAGTCTGCTGTTAAGTGGTTCTTTGATCTGACTGGATAAAGTTAGCTCTAGATGGATACGAGCCATGGAAATTGTTAATATAGTCACTAGACTAGACTCTTCTCTACAGAGTTTCCATAGCGGACCCCAGATGGTCCTATATAACAAGAGTTTCAATAAAACAAGATGAGTCTAGCTGGGAAGATTAGCTTAGCATAGCAGATAAAAATGTAAATTGTCTAAATAATAACAATAAGGATGATGATATCTGTATAACACCTTTTAAAAACTGATTTTCAAAGTGTTTGATGGAGCCAAATTAAATAAAATGGTAGTGTGATTAAAGCATACAGTAAATTTATACAGATATGTAGGTATAATGTACCTTTGAATTTAATCACATATACACATTAAAGCATGCATACCGTATATACTTATGCACATGCAAAAATAATCCAATAAAATTACAGAAGATCAGAATAAAAAAATTAATGAACCCTATTAGGAACCAAGTGAAAACATATGTTAAAAAAGTACATTTTCAAAATCAATTCATAAAGGGACATAAATGTGGCATATCTGGTCTTCCAAAAGATCCCTAAAGAATTATGGAGCCCTAGAAGAAAGTCACCTGTAGTTTTCTCTCTGGATCTTGGAATCTCCAATGTGGTCCCACTGGAGGAATCTCAGGCAACGCCCAGACTCGTATGAGGTCACACATTCATTGATGTACTGAGTTGAGAATCCGAAACATGTCTTAAAAATGAGTGCAGGAGCATTCTGAATTATCTGGGGTAAAAAAAGTTATATTTACTTAAGCTTGTATAGAGTTCAGGTGTCAAAGTAATAAATGCATGGAGAACCATTTCCCAGTTTTTGAAATAAAAAACAAGATTTTGGAGATTCTTTGTAAATGAACCAATGCTGGTTGTGTGGTGTAACATGCTGAATAAGGTTAATATTACTGTCAAAAAAGGGCATCAAGATTTTTACAAATGGATGTGATGCAAGTGGAAAACGAACCAAGCTGCAACAACATTCTCAATGTTCTTATGACTTGCCCACAGATGCATAAAACAGTATCTTGTGTCTGTTTGATTTGTGCAGCAGAAACGCAGGAACAGCTGCGTGTGACACCTTCCTTTCATATCAAATCAAAGAATACCTGACAGCCTAATTAGAATATTAAGATGAAATACTTCAAGTATTGAATTTTACAGATGCAGTTTAGTGTATTTCTGAAGCCAGAGTTGGTATTTTTCCCTGCTTTCAGTTTCAACATTAAGCAAAGTTGATATCTTGCTTATTTCCATACTGGGTATTAGACTCTTCCCAAAATGTCAAACTGTTTCTTCAGTATAAGAAAAGTTATCTAGTTCTTAAATGTGAATATTCTCTGAATCGTTAAAGTATCTTTTGTGAATGGAAGACATTTTAGTAAAAACAGTATGGTTGTCCATGCTGATCAGGGCCTGAGAGCGATAAGTGTGAAATGTAAGGGGGTGGGTACTTTAACAGCTACTGAACACAACAGTGTGTTGTTATTCTCATCACTCTCTCCACTGAGGCAGACACCCTTTCAAGTTTAGTCAGTCTTGCCTGCAAAGAACTTAAATGGAATATTTTAGTCAGTAGCTCTCATTAACTCTATTTTTGGAGTTTAGCCTGATTGATGTGTCATGAATTGAAAAAAAACAACCTAGTATTTATTTTACTAACATTTATACAATGACTTCTAGTTCGGATGCATGCCTCCCTGCTTCACTGTGCTCTTATATTGTGCCAAGTTCCCATCCTCTCTCACTGCCCTCTCTCTAGCTTTTCTGTTTCACAGTGGCCAAATCCCAAGCCATCCAAGTCCCAGCTAGCACCACTCCCAGCCTCTGGCTCAGGCAGTCTCAGCCCCCCTTCTGTTGTCCCATCCATGCCAATCCTGGTTAATCACCCAAACCAAAAAGGCCTCTTATTACGGCTGTGGCCTTCCCATCATCTACATGCCAGAAGGAGAGTGACAGAGAGGGGAAGAACAGCACTATTGTCCTTCAGTACTTAATATCTATGGTCCAATCTGCTCTAACAAAAGCCCTGAGGTCGTGGTGTGATGGTCTCTTGGAGCCTGAACAGGGTGAAGCTTCACTCGGTCAGTCCTAGCCTGTGGTGCGAGAGACTGGATGTGAGTTTGATGGATGATGAGAGTGAAAGAGACAAGAGGAAGGGGTGGCATGAGGGGACACTCTAATCAGGATGAGAGCAGGGAGGTTATTCCATGCCCTGTAGCTTAGTCCGAGTGAGTCCATATGCTGCCAAAGCCGATAGACAAACGGGGAAACTCTCATTTCTAGCGTTTTTGCTTCAAACATAATGGCCAATTAGCAACAATATAGATGCAGATTATTTAGTAAATTAGACAGCTAATAGACAGCTTGTCTGATGAAAGCTATGACAATTTACTGCTGTAAAATATGCTTCATTCATGATCAAAGATAGTGCTTCAGAGTCTCTGAGTAAATCTGCATATTATGTAAGCAGATATTTTTATTTTAGTGGCTTTGTGCTCCTTTTTGTCCAACAGGCCAGAGTTATTGATAGCAGGGTACTGTATGTCAAAAATATGCATCATCTAGCAAGCTTGCTCTTCAGGGCTACTGTAACGTCGGCTTGCAAGCCACTCTTTTTTTGCTGCTAATCTTTTTGTCAGACAGGCCATCAGCCTGCTGGGTGGTCTCTGATGGCAGACGTTGACTAGCTAATATATGATATGAAGATAGTGACAAGTGACTCGTCTACCTTGACCTCATGTCATATTTTAGTGGCTTCATTTTCTGAATAAATTGGGACTTCTTTGACATAGCAAAGACCAATCCAGTTTATATCACACACTACATATGTGTCAGTTGGAAAGCAGCTTTTTGAGCATTGATATATTAGGACTTAAAATGACTTCAGCTTCTGTAGGATAAACATTAATAAGATGCTTTTGGTGTGCTTTCTACATTGAGTAAAGTTTGTTTTTAGAACCACAATAGACATTGTCATTGTCTTCATGCCAAAACAAAGCTGTCTAGACTGCTTAAAGCCTGTTAGCTGCCCATGATGTCTCCTGTCAACATAACATGCATTTTTTATGTAGAATCCTGTTGTTGGGATAAAATGCTGTTTAAGTAGAGGGTTGATATTCTGTTTTATCTTTGCATAGGATATGAGGTATGGATAGCTTACCCCTCTTTCTCTATGTTTGCCCCAGGTCAAGTCTCCAACTCTAGCAGGATTGAGTGATGACTCTGGCCGCACGCTGACCTCATCTGATTTCAACTTGCGATGTTTAGCCCCGGACCAGAGAGTAGATGGTCTGCTGGCCTTTAGCAACCATGAAGAACTGGACCGTCTCAACCAGGAGACACGGCATGGAAACAGACAAGCCGAGCTGTTTGCTCTTTATCCACCAGCTGATGAGGTGAGGTGTTGAAAGCTGGTACAACTTGGTATAATAATGATTTGAGGTCCACATCAATTTAGTGTCTTAGTGTCTGATGTAGATTAATATAGCCGATACAGAAAACGTAAACACTCATGTCAGTATGATTTCAGAAAGTCTCAGAGCTGTTACCGGAATTCTAATGAAAATATATACCTGTCCATTAGGATTGTTAGTCATCCATGAATGTTTGTTATTCTTTATATATGGTTCATCAGTGATTATTTATGACACATGGATGAGAAATATTTATTGCCATAACTATAAGATATGATTTTGCATTCATCCTCTTGAAAAACACTACATTCTTTTTAAAAAGAAATTTAACCTAACGAACACTTTAGATAAACAAATTATGACCTAAAATGTAACTTTTTTAGAACACAATATCCCATTCTTGGGATTTTGGTACTAGCCAAAGTATCAAAGGTAAATATTAGAGATTTGTGCTCCTTTTTGTCCAACAGGCCAATTATGATTAATGATGGCAGGGTACTGTATATCAAAAAGATAGAGATTCAGATTATAGACTTTTTGACATCTGCTCATGCAAACCAAGCAGTTTTAGGACCGATCTTCTAGAAATGTTAACATTTTTTAGCATTTACTTTCATTTAAAGGAGCATAGCGCAAGTTCTATCTTTTTTCCAGAAGTCTGCCCCCCTCTGACGACAAGTGAAAGTGACGCCAATGTTGTGAATGCGCATGGGCCGCTTCGACTGCGTTGGTCTCCGTTTACCTGCACTACACTCAGTCCGAG
>JAOXYM010000012.1:11302699-11314846 GCA_028567055.1 Leptatherina wallacei | reverse complement strand
CCCCTGAGGATTCGAACCCGAATCCCTCTCATTGAGCATGCAGAAACAGTACTATAGAGGCAACTGCAGTGAATAGATTGGCTCATCCTACACATCAGGCAATTGTAAGAGGATGTTGGGGAAAGAGGATAATGGTATTTAGCATTTAAACTTGCGCAATGCACCTTTAATAGACAAATTGATGTACAAGAAACAGACATTGTATTTGTTATCCTTCTTAGCTTATTCATTTGGAAAATCTTCCAAACAATTCAATAAAGTCATTATAGAATTTGTGTTCAAACCCTTAGAAAAAAAATTACATTTTGGTTTCAACACTTTTATATCCATACTTTTCCAACAATTAAATTCTTATGGTCTCAAAATTTTTATTTAATCTAAATTCACCATCATCTGTGTTGTGCTGATTCAAGATGCTACATCTTCTTTGCTCTTGGTTTCCTAGGAAGATGCAGTGGAAATCCGGCCCATTCCTGACTGCCCCAAAGAACACACTGGAGAACGGATCCTGGTCCGATGCCAGGCAGTTAAGTATGTCATTCATTTTCATCACATTGTATGAGGAACAACAGTTCTTAACATCCATTTTCTCCTTATTGTTCAAATTGGAGATGGAGCCAACAAGTAAAGTAAAATCATTTACACACTCCCCTGTTTTTGGAATTCACTTTGCATTCACTTTGCATCCAACGGAAAGAACATTGCTGTATTTAACATCTGGCCATTTCTCATGGGTCTAGGTTTTTTTTTTTCTTTAAAACAAAAAAAAAAGATATTGATGGAGGACAGCGCAGTTTGTAAGGGTAGAAGAGTGCTTTGGAGTGGATTTGTTCTCCTGAAATTTCTACCACTCCCTCTCTCTGTGGGATTTAGTCTCTCTTACTCTTTTACACACATACACACAAACACCCGCACACACCGACTAAAACACTGTTTTCTTGCCTTAAACTCCTGATCCCATCCATGCTTGTGCAGCTCATACAGCTGCCAAACTTTTACATTGAACTGAGTTCTCAGCTTGCAGTGGTTTGGCAACGCCACCTCCGATCCTCTTAAGCCTCAGTTCAAGATGTCATCACTTACTGTTGTACATTTAGTTGCTTCCCATCATAAAAGTAATTCACAGGAATGGATGCAAAGAACAGTAAATCTAAAAACTGAGTTCTGACTTTTGCTGTAATTGAATGACTTTTTTCATTTTCTTTCTGGGCTTCCTAGGTTTGAAATTGACATTGAGCCCTTATTTGCTACTTTGGCTTTATATGACCTGAAAGAGAAGAAAAAGGTAAGAAAATCCCTCCTTGTTGGAACACCTAAATCCTGTCAGTTCTCACTTTTTTTTTACGTTATTACTGGCTACTTTTTTCATGGCCAGAAACCATAACAGTAGGTCTTCAGTATGGTCAATTTACGTTTTACTGGTTGAAGTCTACTTGTGCATTTCATCTGATGATTGGGTCTGTTTATGCCCACATTTACAGTCAGTTACTCATGTCTGAACAGGATTGTGCTGCATTGTTGTCAAACAGTGTTATTATGAGCTGCTGTGGTTGTTGAATGTGCTGCAGCACTTTAAGAAAAGGCCCTTATTTACTTAACTTGCTCACTTGCCACTGAGCATCTGAGGAAAGCAAAAGAAAAGTGTGGGATCTAAAATTTAAGTGTGAAATCACCCAAAAACAACAGCTTGCATTTTGTGCTGATTTGAGTTGGTGTTGTTACTGTACCCTTAAAACTCACCAACAATTGCAGGTCAGGTCAGCTGGACCTTTTCTATGTTTGCCCAGTTCATGCATTGTTTTCTACAGATGATCTGGCTTTACGTACAGCCAAATTTTATTGCATTAAGCTAAGTAATGGGAACGATGATGATGATTATTATTTTTATTAAAGTTGCAGTTTTTTTTTTATGAAAATGACATTTGTGACACATACCTTTAGAGTTGAATACAGTTTGAATACTGTTAATATCCAGTTATTTACTGGTTACACTGTTTCCGGTGTTATAAATTGTAAAGAATACAGTGATTAGCTGCATTTATATTTCTGATATTATACTTTAATTCTGAAATACAGTAAGAAACTAAAAAAACAAAAAGACAAAAAAGAAAGAAAAGCCTGCATTTTGCTGGCAAGGTGCTGCCACTCAACTAGCAAATTTGAAGTGGCAAGTTGCTTGATAAATGTAAACGACAAGAACAACGGGTCATATGGTCTTATATATTTAAATGCAATTGGCACTACTTGCAATCAGTGAATATTCAAAATCTGTCATCAGCCTGTAAATTTTCACTTTAGAGACAATCAGGAACTAAACTACAAAATCAGGCATATATAAATAAGATGCCAGTAAAAACTGCTCACATGTACCTTAATCACTTCATATCAGGTGACTTTTAAAAAATGCAAAATCTGTCATTTTTAGTCTTAGAGCTCATGTTTAGGTTGACATTTGTGAATACTTGACATTTTTTGGTGTCAACTTGTTTTTTTTAAAGACCATCAAATAAATGAGCAACTGTATTTTCAGAAATTACATATAAAAGCCTCTTAGGCCCTTTTTTTTTATGTGCGTGTATGGTTGTCAAAGACGGAATTGTTCTCAGGGGTGAGGCCATTACCTACTTGGCACTATCAGTGTCTTGGAATGACTGGTTAAATAAAAGTGAAACCAAAATATCGTGCCAAATGTCAGTCATGGTTATTGTTTTATTTTCGGCCACGTGCATGGCAATACATCATAAAGTTCATGATTACAAACTTGCTTGAGAGAGGACAACAACAAACAACAAACACCACTCTGTAAAATGTAAATAAAACAGAATGCAATGATTGCAAATCTCATAAACCCATATTTTATTTCCAATAGAAAAAAACTACATCTCAGATGTTGCAACCGAGACCTTTAATCATTTCATGGAAAATATTAGATAATTTTTACTTTAATGTCAGCAACATGTCTCAAAAAAGTTGGAACAGGGTGGTATTTACCATTGTGTAGCAGCCATTCTTCTTTTGTCAACTGTCTGTAAACATCTGGAATGTGAGGAGGCCTTTTGCTGTAGTTTAAGTATTCTAGCTGCTCAGCAGTCCTGGGCCTTCATTGCCAGTTTTTTTCATTTCATTATGTGCAAAATTATTTCTGTTTGTGAAAGGTCTCTGGATTGCAGACAGGCCAGTTCTGCACACTGGACTCTTCTCCTGTGAAACCATGCTGTCATGATGGATGCAGTAGATGGTTTAGTATTGTCTTGCTGAAATATGCAATGCCCTCTCTGGATGGGAGTGTATGTTGCTCTAAATACTTTTCATCATTGATGGTCCTTCACATAAGTGTGAAGCACTAACACAACCCCATACCATCAGAGATGTAGGCTTTTGAACGGTCCGCTGACGAGCTGGATGGTCCTTCTCCTCTTTGGTGTGCAGGACACCATGGTTTCCAATAAGAATTTCAAATTTTGGTTGATCTGAGCACAGAACAGTTTTCCTCTTCAGAATATTTTAAATGAGCTTTTGGTCTAGAAGACAGTTGCATTCATGGATCCTGGCTTCTTCTTTGCATGATAGAGCCTTAACCTGCATTTGTGGATTGCACAACACACCGTGTTCAGACTGATTTCTGGAAGAGCTCCTGATACACTGGTGGGATCTTCAAAGTCTTCAAAGCAATTTTAGTGAGAGGCTCTACCTATTTGAGATGCTCATTTTATGCTAAATGATGTCACTGACAAGTAGCTAATTAGTTGCAAAATGCTCCTCCAGTTGTTTTTGATTTGTGTAATTTTGCACCCCCATTTAAACTTTTTTGAGATCTGTTCCTGCCATCAAATTTAAAAATGAGTTAATATTTTCCATAAAATGATAAAATGTCTCAATTTCAATAATACACATTTCAAATGGTGTCAAATTTTTGGGGATATCTGATAAGTTAACAGAGACAATCACGGCTCACAGTCCATTAACTAATGACTACATACAAGAAACCAAAAGTCCTACAAATGACAGAATCTGGCCAAAATCCTCTGATTGTCTCTCCAACAATATAAACTATGCCTTTCCAAACTGTCAGCTTTTGCATGACATCTTCCTCTGTTAATGCGGGGTGGTCTTGTTTCTTTGGACAGTTTGCATGCCAGCAAGGGATCAGAGTACTCTACAAGATTCTAGGTCTCATCATCCCCACATATTGATGCCCTTGGGGTGTTAGTTTTGTTGTATCTACTAATACTTCATTATTTTTCCCAGTCAACTACTCTGAGCCATGGTTGTTAGCATGTTTTTGTGAATTTACACAGCTGGATAGCTGTCTGGGTGAAAGTGCTGCAAAGATTAAGTGCTCATGGATCTCAGATGAATTTTTAGCCAATGGGGCTGTCCCCCCCCTTTCCTCCCACCCACCCAAATGGCAGTGCCTTCATGCTTTCTTGCTAGTTTGCAGGACTAATGGCTCTAAGATACTCTCCTGGGTAAGAGAGGGCAATTTAATGCCCTGTAATGTTGAAAATGGATTCTACAGGAGGCGGTTTCAGGAAAATGTCTCATTTAAGGGGATACGCTCCATTAAAATCTCTCATATATATGTCAAAAAGAATATTGTAAATGAAATAGTGATGCAGTTTTGATTTCTTTGATGTCACACTTTAAGAGCTATGCTAAATGGTGACTTTGTCTCAGTGTATTTGGCTTAAGGTGACCAAGTTTAATATGTGCTCCTGAGCTTAAGAGGGTCCCTGTGGAGGTTAATGCAGCTCCCTGCCTATTATAATAAGTAAAGACAGAGGCAGACTGTTACAGAGCAGTGAAGCATGCCTCTATCTGAAGGTAAGAGAAACTGTCAATCTTGTCAGTTAGATTTAATTGAAGCAGAACGGTGATGTTTTTACCTTTGACCCACTTTTCTTTTAAATATTCCCTCCTTTTTGCTTTATGGTTGTCTTTCTGCCTCATTTCCGCAGTGCACTTGTTTCTCTTGCTTCTCAACAGTCTTCATCAGAAATCCTGCACTTCTGGAGAATTTGTTGCTGCCTGTTTTGGTTTATATCCCTGTTTGTTGTTTCATGTTTGGGAAATCTGCAGCAGATGTTCAAAAAATTCATTTTAATACTCTGGCCATTAATCACGAGTCTGTGGTCCATTAGCCAAGTTGCAGATGTAGGACTGGACCCAGCTAGTGGCCAATTTACGATATTATATATATATGAATAGAAAAAAAGACAGGTTTCAGAGCACAAACACACATAATGTCTCTGCATTATAAGAAAATATGTCTGTGCTGTTACTTAGCAGGACTGGTTCAATGTGTTGTTTTTGGGGATACTCTGCAGTTCAGCCAGTTGATGAGACATTTCTTGCTCAGCAAAGCATTGCACTCAGTTAACAGTCTAAGTTCAGATTCATGGAGCTGTACTCTAGACCGTTTTCGTGGAAGTAACTAATGCTTACAACAAAAATTGTTTGATCTGTTTTTAATCTAGCTGCACGGTTGCCAATTTGGCAACACCAGATGTTCTCCATCTGACAATGCAGAGTTTGTCAGTCAGTCAGACGGATAGTTTCTGTGTAGAGAAAAGCTACACTGTTAAAGACGGGTATTACTTTCCTTGTCTCATTTCATCAAATTAAGTTGTTATTTTTTTATTATGATTGACTCAGAATGTTAACTCCATGCACATTTGACCTTTGTTTTAGAGCTGTTTACTCTATGTAATGAGTTAAGGAAGAATTCTTTACTATATAAGTCAGCTGCCTGTCACTGTCGGCGTCATCTTGTGATTTTTAAGAAGTTATCTGTCAGAAGAAGTAGAAAAACGGTTATTATGCCTCAATTTAAAACAAATGGGGTCATTCCATTAAATAACTATGTACAGAATCGTTGTAGGAAACTTATCTGAGCGTGTAATCTGATCAGAGTTCATTTTGATGATGATAGATGTCGGGCAGGTTGTGTTTCCAAGAGTATACTCTGGCCTGGTCAGTGTAATAGAGGTCCTAGGGGATGAGCAGTGTGAAGGAGATTGGTTAAAAGCTGTGCGTTGAAAAGGATCACATGACACCGCAGGTCAGGCCAGATAAGGACATATGGCTGTGTTCCTAGCCTGAGGTCATTGCTGAGGGTAGAAGAGAAACTGTAGAGTGGACTAAACAGATGACATTCCATAATCTGCATGAAATCAGACTCGCGGTTCATTTTCATTATCTAGCTTATTAGTAGAAAGCATTACTCTTTGCCATTACATTTTAGAATTTTTTTATCCACAGAATAAAAACAATCTGTTTTATTTTTCGAAGGAAATATTGTTCTCTCTCAAAAGTTAAAGTCTTCCTCTCTTTTCTTCTGCTAGATATCAGAGAACTTCTACTGTGATCTCAACTCGGAGCAATTTAAAAACTTCTTGAAACCTCACACTCCACATGTGGATCAGTCCACCCTGGCCAGATCTGCCATCTTCTCCATCACGTATCCTTCCCCGGACATATTCCTGGTCATCAAGGTAATAATGAAATACACAACACCTATGAAAACAAACAAAAACAGTCAAACAACAGGAAGTAAAGTGTATCGGTAGCAAGAAGTTTTCTCCCTCCTGGTTTTAAATAAGCTGAGTAGTCCTAGTTTTATGTATACATCCTGTAATTGAATCCATGCTGTACATTTGCCAGCAAAATATGGATTTTTGGTGCTGGAATGTGCTGAGCAGCTCTGATGACTTGTGTACTTTCTGCTTGTATTTCAGATTGAGAAGGTTCTCCAGCAAGGGGAGATCAGTGACTGTGCCGACCCGTACATAACACTGCGGGAATGTGACTCTGCAAAGGTAATGTGGCAGAGCAGTCAATTTACAGGAAGTTGCTGCACATTTAGCTTTTTAAAAAATCTTCCCAAAGCCCTACTACTGCTTGCTGTGGCTATGATTATTGCATAAGTTTAAGATGATGAATGCTGGGATAAATGTTTTCTAGAACAAAGACAAACTTGAGAAGCTGCGAGGCCACACGGAGGCTTTCTGCCAGAGACTGGGCCGCTATCGCATGCCGTTTGCCTGGGCAACCGTTAATATCATGGAAGTTATCTCTACTGCTGCTATAGAACGCGACTTCACTGACACTGACAGCATAAAAGGAGGTTTGTGTTAGTGTATCCTTGTGTGTTTGTCCTTGTTGGTCAGGAATTAAGCTCAAGAGTCTGTGTTACGGTTTGTACCATTTGGAAACTAGCAGCAGGTCCTGAGACTTTGTCTAGTGAGAGGAGACTACCTGAGCACAGATTCCTTCCCACCATGGTCTCCAGAGAGAAAGTGGGATCAATTTCACACAAGCCATGCATTTTTTGAATAGTTTGACACCAAATGAGCGTTTCCCAGGCCAATAAATCGGGAGAAAATACCATGATTCAAGATTTGTCTGTATCTCAGCTGCACACTCTTAAGACGTCTGGCAACACAGATATCTCTTTGCAAAGGAATACAAGGTTATATGATAACATTATGTTCTAAATATATATTTCAATTTAAATACGTTATATAGTTAAATTACACAAAGTATATCTAAATGTATTCTTATCTAGCCACAGAATGTTCACAACTCTTATCTTGCTTTCAATCTTTTAATGATTTATTTTTGTGGGTTTAAATGATTTTATTGTAATTCTACCTGCTTTTTATCTGTAATGCTTTTAATGTTTTGTGTGAAGCACTTTGAAGTTGTCTTGAACCTGAAAATGTGCTATACAAATAAAGTTGCCTTGCCTAACTCTTAAAACATAATCATCTTGGAGACTATAAGTCAGAATTATTAATAATACAGTAAGTAGTTCACCTCTTTAATCGTCTTTAATTAGTGTAGACATGGGTTGTTATGCACAGTCATCAGTGTAGGGATGCACAATGTAGTTTGTTGGAAAAGAATTTATTCACATCTGTATTGGCGTTAATATTGAATAAAAAGAGTTGGAGAATGTTGGTGTATCATATATCTGTAAAACGTAATGCGTCCTATTGCTAATTGTGTTTGTTTCATTCCAGCCAAATCCAGCAGCATTGACCGCAGAGCGCAGCTTCCCAGGAGGAACTCAGAGCGTTACAGTACCATCGAAGAACAGTTTTGTAATGTTTCTGCCTTCAAGCCTGCTACCATCACTATAACCACCATCTTCAAACAGGTTGGACAGTTTCCTTGAAAGGCGAGATACAGTATGACAGACAGACAAGGTTGTGGTTACGGCCTGCCCTTGTCTCATTTGTTAATCAAAAATGCTATATACTGCATTCTTCAAGTTCTTGTAATGTTTCCACCATGAAGCCATGGGTGGGAAAAATGCAGCATAAGCTTCTGCATTTCAGGCCGTGTCAATTCTGCTTTTCACTCAAAATAAGAAAACATGAAAAAAAAAAATCACCATGTGTCTCAGGAGGGGGATCGTCTCAGTGATGAGGATTTGCTGAAATTCCTGGCTGAGATTAAGAAAACTTCGACTCCACAGAGGAGAGTCAAGACCATACCCGGTAATCTCTCATTATATTGAAACATTATTCTGTTGTTTGTCGCTCCTCTTGCAGATAGTTAAGAAGAATGATGGCACTTAGCTCTTTTGACCTGTTTCTAGTTATCTATCCAAGCTATCTGGTTGCTGACAGTAACTTAACTCAAATTTAGACCTTATCTGACATTTATGTCTTTATATTGATTGTCTATTGTATTCAATAACATAATATAGTATCTCATGTTATATTCATTAGACATGCAGGATTAGACTTATGTTTTGTCTTCTAGGCTGCATCAAGCTGGACATGTCTCCAGTGCACGACATGCCACATGCCTGTCTGTCCCCAGAGCTTATCCCTCTCATACCTGTTGCTGAAAAAAACATTCGGCAAGTTAAAGAGGTGTTAGAATTCCCTTCCAGCGAGGTTTACGTTCCCCACAACATTTACAGGTGGGTAAGCTTTTTGATGCATACCTCGTCTTACAACTACTGCAGTCCTTATGTCATTATTGAATAATCTTTACATTTATGAAGTAGATTGTGTGTTTACACGAGATGGGAAAACTACTTTTCCAATGCTTGCGCCTTCACTGGAGGGAATGTGACTTTTATATGGCATGATTCATCCAGGGTTATACAGGCTTGTTTGCTCTTACAGGTAGATTATTTATCTTAAAGACCTGAGGCAACAGTTGAAATGCACTCATCAGTCAACTACTGACACCACAATTGTTGGTCCACTCCTTTGATGCACTGCTTCTTCTTAGGCATACCTTGTAGTTTAACTTTCTGGAGTCTCTCTCTATAAGTTGAAGTTTAATTCAGCTTCAAGCTCAAAATGACTTAATTTGTAACTGAACATGTGTAAACAAATTTCCTGCATGGTAATTACATAGTGACATTCTCTAAGCATATGTTAAGTGGAGTCTGTGGTATTTCTCCTGTATTCAAGGTTTTAAGACAGATTGCAGTATTTCATTAAATTGCTGGCTATGGTGGCTTTTCTCTGACAGTGTCAGGGAGTCACCTTAGGACTTGATAAGGAAGATATTGCTGTTGAGATGGTGCCACCTAGTGATGTCTATTTAAACTGCTTTGTGTCATTTGGTCTGATTTTTCATAAACCGGCTAAATAAAAAGTCTCCCTGGCATGCCTTCTCTTCATGTGTCTCTGTAGGAACTTGCTCTATGTCTACCCCCAGAGGCTGAACTTTGTCAACAGACTTACATCTGCAAGAAACATCACAATCAAAATGCAGTTTATGAGTGGAGAGGATCCTAGCTGCTCTCTGCCTGTGAGTATCATTGAATGTGATCTGTCATGTCAAAGCAATATTCTGACAGAAAAATGTACTAATCCTATTAGTTTTGGAGGGCTGTTGGTACTGATGGATAGCGTAGACACTATTAGCCTGCACAGATGTGCTATGTAGATTTATTATGTGGAGCATTTTTTAATTATGCATTGTTTTGTTTGTGTGTGCTCATTTTTAGGTCATTTTTGGAAAATCAAGTGGCCCCGAGTTTTTACAAGAATTGTACACCCCCGTTACCTACCATAACAAGTAAGGTTCAAACATCATCTCCCAAAAAAGTTGAGATTTTTCTAAAGATATTGATTTATTTATTTTTTAATAAGATCCAGCAACATGTTTTAAAGGCCAAATGTTTAAACATTCTTGTAGATTTTAGCTGCTCAACTGTTCAGGGCCTCCTTGGTTGTACTATTTTGTTTCTTAATACTAACATGTTTTCAGCGAGTAATGGGTTGGGCTTCAGGCAGATCAGTTTAGCACCCAGAATCTATTACCTTTGGGACATACTGTTGTGATATAATTTATGTAAAATATGATATAGCATTGTCTTGATAAAATAAGCTAGGGCTACCGTGAATGTTTTCTACGATTTCTTCAAATACTTTCACATTTTTTGTCATCGGACCAAATATATGCAAGTGGGATGTGTCATATATATTAATATTTAAATTATGTTACAGACCTGTATTCGATTATCATTATTTTTATTGTTATTGTTGTTTATTTGATCATTTGACAACTTTTCCTTTTTTTTCTTAGATTTAGTTGGGTTTAAATAAAAAAACAATATTGCCTTGTTACTGTTGTCAATCATAAATAATTTCCATGTTTCTGCATTTTGTTTTTATCCTTCAACATGTGCAGTCTCCCTTCCCACAAATTAGTATATTGCAATGTCTGTTGTCTTTCTTTAAAAAGTCTTTGCTATTCTCCTCTCCTCTATATCCTTCTATTCACCCATTTGTCTATTTATTTTATCATTGAGATTTCATCTGCTGGTATACATGCCCAAGCTGTCACACAGTACTGCTGCGCTGACAGTTTGTTGTTGTGTGTTTTTATATTCTTAATCATTAGTTTTTAGGGTGATTACTGTTGTTTGAACTGGGGACTGTCAAACTGAATTACCCTGTAGGGATGAATAAAGTTGTCTTCAACTTTGACATTTTGGTTCATTCTTTTTGTTTATTGATCTCTCACTGTCTCTCAGGTCTCCAGACTTCTATGAAGAAGTGAAGTTTGCGCTTCCAGCCCGTCTGACGCAGAGACATCACTTGCTCTTCACTTTCTACCACATCAGCTGCCAGCAGAAACAGAACCAGAGCGGTAGCTGTGAGACACTCATCGGATATTCTGTGAGATTTTTTCTGGCTTCATTATACCAAAGTCAGACTCGGAGCACAACTTAACTTTCTGTCTGATTTCAACATCTTCAAAATAACTTGAGTTTAGACTGATATTGTGAATCTGCTGCTTGCCTCTGATATAGTGGCTGCCCATATTGCACAGTGACCGTCTTCAAACTGGGCAGTTCTGTTTGCCTATCGTCTTGGAGCGACTTCCTGTCAACTACTCACTGCATACACCAGAGGTACACATTATAAACAAACTGGCTCTCCCATAAAAAATACTGTAATTATACTGTGCTATTGTTTGATGCTATATAGAAGAGCTTCCCTATTCTCGCAGGGAAGATTTATTTCAAATCAGACACACTCATTTAATTGTCCTTTGTCTTCCAGAAACTTCCTGCTCAGGTCCCTCCAGTCAAGTGGATGGAGAGTCACAAAGGACTTTTCAACCTCGAGATCCAGGCTGTTTCATCTGTACACACTCAGGTGAGTAATGGTTGGAAACACCAACACAGAACAGCTTTTTAACTCACTCACTCTTCCTCTCTTCCTGTCTCTTTATGCCTTGTAGGCATGTACCTTACACATCAATTCACAGACAACTAGTGTCGCTCTGTTGTAGCTCCACCCTGAAGCATTACATCCACTTTCTCTTATAACAACTTTTTCTCATTGTCTCTTTTTTTCATTGCCTTGTTGTTGTTTTGCCTTTTTTGCTTTCTTGTGGATCATTTCAATGGTAAAATGAGAAGCATTATTGATGTCATTGCTCCTGTCAAGTTGAAAGTGATCTCTGCCAAAAAGAGAGCTCCATGGAAAAATGCCAAGCTGGTAAGAGCTGAAAAACGAGAATGTCGAAAAGCTGAACGCAGGTGGCGGAAAACAAAGTTCCAGGTTCACTATGAGATCTATAAAGGGAGACTAAGGATTTATAACCTGGAGCTGAGAAATGCAAGACAATCATTCTTTTCTGACATCATAGCCAAGAACCGCA
>JAOXYM010000012.1:11291400-11302599 GCA_028567055.1 Leptatherina wallacei | reverse complement strand
ATAATACTTTTGTTTTTAATTCTTCTTAATGCTTTCTGCACCCCGCTGTAATGTTTCTAATGTTTGTATGTAAAGCAGCTTGAATTGTCCTGTACATGAAATAAACAAAAAAACCTGCCTTGCCTTGCCTTCTGTGTAAACACTGTACTATAACAAGTCATTCCTCTCCCATACCAGGACAACCACCTGGAGCGTTTCTTTACCCTCTGCCATGCACTGGAGGGTGGAGCTACATTCCCCTTGCGGGTCAGGGAGGAGAAGATTCCAGAGAACAAGCTGGAGCATGAGCTGAAGCTGAGCATCATTTCACTGTCTTCTTCCAGTTTAGAGCCTCTGGTCCTCTTTCTCCACCGGGTTCTTGATAAGCTCTTCACTCTCATCATGCAGCCTATGGTCATCGCTGGCCAGACCGGTGAGGATACACATTGAATTCAGTGTTGCTAATGTTATGAGAAAGCACTGAAAGTATTGACAGCTGACTGAAAATATTTATATGTGCATGTTTGTGCGTGTGCTTCCTGTTCAACAGCCAATCTGGCCCAGATAGCCTTCGAATCAGTGGTGTCTATTGTCAACAGTCTTCACAACAGCCAGGAGCTGGTCAGGGACCAGCAGGGCAGGAACAGCCTCTTGGCCACCTACCTGTACTGGGTGTTTCGTCTGCCTGATCCCCCTCGAGACATGCAGAGTGCAGGTGCAGGATTTAATCACTTATGAGTTTGACTATCATATCTGGTTTCATTATTTCATGAAATAAGGTTTAATCTTGTTTTGTGTGTTCAGGTTCAGGGGTTTCGATACCTTCAGCAGAGAGCCGTTACAGCACCATGGGTCGGGCCACGGCTGCGACTGTTGGAAATATGCTTCTCGAGTCCAGAATCCGCAGCAGCAGCAACCCTGATATCCCTGGTCCGCACACGTCTGCTGAAGATGCTGAGGTCAAAAGTATCCTCTCTGCCAAGGTACTGATGAGTTTTAATGAACCACATTTCTTCATCTGATTTTGTTAAAGAGCCCCAAAAGAATGTTTTTTCACCAGGGTGTTGTATGGATTTATATATATTACAAAAGACAAACACACACAGTGCCGTAGCCCCAGTATCCATACTCATACACACAAAATAGCCATTTGCCATTCATCCCCACACCACATTAAGTATTGTAATAGGCCACCAGACACCCAGACTAATGAATGCATCCATCACATTCAATGTGTTGGAACTTTTTGTCTCCAGGGCCACAACAACCCAGGCAGTCGCATGTCTACCTATGTGGATTTAAACAGCCATCAGAACCCCACAGGAAGCACCAGACCTTCCAACAGAAAGGTATTGCTTTTGTCTATAGTGATAGTCTTACAGAAGAAGAAAAGGATTAAAACTGCAAAACATGAGCTTCTAGTGAGGGTAGATGTTTCTTTTTCTTTTAAGTGGTCATGTTGCTTTTCTTAGTGCCTTTATTAGACAGTAATAAAAGAGAGAGACAGGAACTGTAAGGGAAGAAAGTGGGGAAAAGGCATGCAGGTAAGGGCTGTCAGTATGATTATGGGTCATATGTGTGTATTGACTTTGTGTCAGCATTGTTTTTTACTTTATCCACACTGAGATATAACTGCATCCTCATCATTTAAACAGAAGCTGATACATTTCAGTCGTCATGTAGAAGGTCTCCACTTTCTCTTCAGGGCAAATATCAGTTTTTCTTTCACATGCATATCCTGGAGCTATATCCAAGCATTGCTGAACTGTGGGAGGTTCTCTTTATATAGTTTTTCTAGCAATCAGGCATATTGAGAGTTGATCACAAGGTGTACAATTCAATATTATCTTTCTGTTCTCAGGAGTCGGGTAACCTGAAATGCCTCTAAACATGGCAATCCTTTCACTTGAGCAGATGTGGTGTGTTAAATTTAGCATCTGCTTTCATTTAAACTAAACTGCTATGTGAAGACCCTGACTGGTGATACGGACTGACTGTTTAATAGGGAAATTGATAAGATGGCACTCTGATGCTTTGTATATGTTGATTATTCTTTAAAAAAACTAGTTTTATTCAAAAGTTGTCTTACATCCTTTTTTCAAAAATGAACTGTAGGTGACCATTTTCCCAGTTTTCTCAGCAGATGTAATGGGGATAGTGATTCTTTTCTTTTTTTTTTAGTCTAGCTTTCCTGTTTTCTGTGTTATTAAACTCGATTTAAAACAGTGACACATCAATATGTTGCCATAAAACGTGCATAATAAAAAGAAGAGGAGAGGTAGGCAGTTAATGTTATTATGTAATGATTCACACAATTTAATGTTGTGAGTTTGACCCTTTTTTATGTAGCTGTTAAAGTAAAAAAGCTTCTGTGATTTTGAAATAGTCACTGTAGTCTGAAACAGGCAAGTTATGGCAGAGATTTAGAGTGGATTTAAAATGAAAAATAAAAAATTTGAGTTCTCAGGTTCCCCATATGTGTCTTTAAGTTAGGTAAAAGGATGTAGCTCACAATGCTTAGATAATGTTTATTGTCATAACATTTAAAATACTGAGAGACTGCACTTATTACAAAACTGTTGTATGCAGTAAGATTGTTATTTTTGGTTTAGTGTTTCAGTTTTTAAGTTATGTCAGACTCGAGCATCCTGGTGTGCAGCTTAGAAGGATAGCTCCCAGCCTCCACAGATGTTGTCCCTCTTGTATCCACAAGGTGGGAGTCTAACACTGAGGTTGCTGGTATTGTGGTCATTCTGATTTCAATCATCATTTTTCGTGATTTCAGAACTAATCACATACAAGTGATCACAGAACTATTCAAGTGTTTTTTAATTTACTCGTTCTCAGTGCTGTTTTTGCATGTTCTCCCTTGCAGCAGTTTCATGAGGAGCTGGCTTTACAGATGGTCGTCAGCACCGGTGTCTGCAGAGAAAATGCTTACAAATATGCCTGGTTCTTCTTTGAGTTGCTGGTTAGTGGGATTTCTTTTTGTCTTTTTGTAGCAGAGCTATTTTTTTGATTGGCACTTAGCGGTGAAGGAAAAATGTAACCGTAAGTACTGCTGGAGATGTTTATTATAATGGGTGAAATGATAAAAATGGCTAATAAGAAACAGTATGATCTCATGGCAACAGGCCTTGAATGATGAATAGTAATAGTAGCAATATAAATTCATTGATAAAAGAGCATTTTGAAAGGATTCTTATCAGTAAATTATAAAGAGGCTTAACAGTGTATTTTCCATTTAGAAGTCAAATTGTGCCATTATTCATATTCTATTCTATATTCTATCCTATTCTATAGTCATTCATATCCTCCTGATTTTTAGCTTTCTCATTTTCATTTCTAATTCTCACTAGAAAGAGCTTTTTTTATGTTTAGCAAAACAGCTCCCTCCAGTTTTATGACAACATCAAATGGAGTTAAAACCAATGTAAAAAAAATCTAGTGATTCTCTTTTATTATCAAGTTGTCATTGTTATCAAATCGACTATGGCTCTGTCAGCAGATTTCTTAAGAAACCTGACTCTTGTTTTCTCGCTACACACACTGTTTTTATTTAATGTAAATGCTGTTTCTTCTGTTTCACAATTTGTGATTCTTGCTTGCTCTCTGTGTGGCGTCTTAAACAGGTGAAAAGCATGGCTCAGCATGTGTCTCAGCTGGACAAGCAGAGTGTTCCTCGCAGAAGTCGCTTCTCTGACAGATTTAAAGATGACATCACCACCATTGTCTCTGTGGTTACAGCTGAGATTTGCACCATCCTTGTCAAACAACAAAAGGTGAGAAAAATAACGATGACAATGATAGCAGTACAATAATTCAAGCGCTTCTTTTAAACTCTCATCTCAGACCTCTTTAACACAGACTTTATATATATATATATATATTTGTTCTCCTGGGTTGTGTTGAGGCAGTTGCTGTTTAAGTGTACATGTTGTCACTGTCCTCCAAACAACAGGGGGTAGGAAGTGCTAATTGTATTTGTCTCCCTGGTATCAAAGGCTCAGCTTGCTCAGCTATATTGTCGGAAAGATCCACTCAATGTAGCTTACTGATTGTTTGTTGGCTATTGTTACAGGAGGTAGAGCAAGCAGAGAAAGTCAACATCAGCCTGGCCTTCTTCCTCTATGACCTGCTGTCTCTCATGGACCGAGGATTTGTTTTCCAGCTGGTGAAAAACTATTGCAACCAGGTAGAATATCACTGATACCAAACAAAAGCCGTTTAGCATAATTTTGATAAATGATAATTAAGTTGCATCATTTAAAAAAAAAAAAAAAATATCATGATTTGCTTCGCAGATGTCAGCAAAAAATGTTTCAATGCCGACGTTGATCAGCATGCGTCTGGAGTTCCTGCGAATCCTTTGCAGTCACGAGCACTACCTCAACCTGAGCCTCTTCTTTAGCAGCCCTGCTTCTGCACCTGCCTCACCATGTCCATCCATCTCCTCCCAGGTGAGCCCTCTTCCATGTTGAAATGAATAATCCAGGAATTCATTTGATTTGTTTTATCAACTCTTGGAAGTTTCACTTTTCAGCAGACAGTGTCTTTCTTTTTTTAGAAATGTACTGTAAATATGAGAAGCGTGAAGGAGGCATTTGACGTACCAAATATGAGCTGTTTGATAATTGTTCTGGTAACTCTGATACTCACGTTGTGTGTGTGTGTGTGTCACTCCTTCCTGTCATGTTTCTTTGCAGAGTTCTGGATCATGCAGTTTCCAGGAGCAGCAGAGAATCTTGGCTCTGTTTGATCTTTCTCAGGAATTCAAGCAGCAGCATTACCTCACCGGTCTGCTGCTAACAGAACTCAGTGCGGCACTGGACATGGAGTCAGAGGGGTATGGAAAGGCAGATGCTAACAAATTACTCCCATACACCACCTGATTCCTTCTTATAACCTTGTTTTTCTGTAGTAGCTATAAAATATACATGCAATGCAACTTTCCAATAACAACTATTTTGATATTGAATTGCATTGTAATAAAATATATATAACCTCTGTGAATATAGAATACTTTGTACTTGCAATTTTTAGATTCAATCAAGTTGCTAAAAATATATATTTGAATGCTTGCAGGGGGAAGGTCCAGAGGAAGGCTATCAATGCAATTTGCAGCCTGCTGTGTGCCCATGATCTTGATAATCGCTGTATTAAACCTGATGTCAGAGCCAAGGTGGCTACTCTCTACCTCCCCCTGGTGGGGATCATTATAGATTCCACCAACTACCTGGATTTCACTGGTACTTGCAAACCCATAAATTTACATACACTAACTCTCTGTAATATAGTAATATAATAGACTCAAGTTGATAGACTCAAGTTGTCTGAGGACTAGCATATAAAAGTTTCAACCTACGAAATGAGCACAAGACAGTTGATGGCAGTGCAGTCATTGTAAAATTTTTGGTACAGAAAAAAAACCAACCCAAGACTCTGTGATATAAATGCTGTGGAATGTGCCTTTGCTAAAGTTTAGTAAGGGCAAAGGTTAATGGTTGACCCTAATCAGCAAGTATTTGCTTTTTTTCTGTTTTTTTATAGAACTACAGCCATCCATCTTCTTTTACTAAAACTTAAATGTGTTAATGCTTGATTCTTATTTTTATTTTGGCTCTAATTAAGACACAGTAGTGTCACACTTTAATGCTGTACCTCCCCTCTCTTTCAGTTTAACATATTCCTTCCCTGTTTGTCTCTGTAGTTTCTGACACGCGCTGTGGGAAAAACAAGACTGGCGAACCTGAGGATGACCTTGAAAATGTCCATCCCATCAATCAGTCTGTTGCCATGGCAATTGCTGGGAACCCCTTCAACACATTAGGAAGAAATGTTCTCGTCTCTATGGCATCCCTGGTAAATTTTGCCCATGCGTGGTTAATTTATTAATTTCTTGAAATGATAACAGATTATCACTGCTTTTGAAAGTTCAAAAGTGCATGTGTGTGTGCACGTGTTTGTGGAAAACTGTATCTGTGAGTGTTGTGCTTCCCAACAGGTGAGCTGCACAGAGGTTGATTGATTAGCTGTCAGAGCCACACATGCACTTCATCCATTCTGAGGGAAAAAAAAAAATCATACATACACATCAACACACATGTCTGCGGGATATGTTTTATGGGCAGGCATTGCCATCATAAGTGAACGGGGCCGTCCTCTCTGACAAACACATCCATCAAATGTAGCTACAGCAACAACACAGGCAGCAAAACTGAACTCTGCCATTCTTTTCCTCTTCTACTGATTCTTTCAAAGAGATGAATCAGTTCCTTGTATGTTGTTGCAAGAAATACTGTTGTGAAAAAAGTGGTTTTCATATAAATGAGCCATTGGTCTGTTATTCATCATAAATCCAGTCATGGCTACCAGAGCACTTGTTCTTCATTTTTAGGCAGTTCACCTTCAAAATGTATATTTATGTATCATTTACTGATTGCAACATAATTATAATTGCTATTATTTTTTAACTTAATGCATATTTTCACATAAACTAGCAATATTTTTTACTTTGGTTCTGGTGAGCTTCATTCAGTCCAGCTTTGAAAAAGAGGTCCTAAGTGGGACACCTAGAGCAGTAGGAGGTTAATAGCGACATTTATCAAAGCTGCCACACAATGAAGCAGCAGTAGCCGTCTATAGCAGTGATTCATCATCAGGTGAACGAAGGAAAATTAATCTGCAGTAGATTTGACATCTGTTGATATGAAAAAGAGAACAATACTTTACTAAAGCCAGTGTGAAACGACTGACTAACCAGATAAGTGGCAAAGAGGAACTTGTGAATCAGTTCCTGTTTGTTAGACACTCACTAAGGCACACAGTATATTCATGTCCTGAAGAGCTAATTGTGTTGTAGATATTCTTTATATGAGGATTATCGATAATTAAGACATATTAAGCATTTTTTGGATTTCAGCTCTTTATGCGGCAACACAGAATATAGAGTGGAAATCTACGCTGAAAAAAACCCCATCTTGAATCTTGTTTTTTATGTCACTGCAGATGCATGTGTGGATTTTGAAATAAAAATATACATGTTTGCCTGTTCTCTTCTCAGCAAGGTAAATCCATAGCCACCCTGGCAGCAGACACCAGTCGCCACCTGTTGGTGTGTTTCCTGTGGGTGATGAAGAATGCTGATAGGAGCCTGATTCAGCGCTGGACGGTGGATATGCATCCCTCACAGCTCAACAAACTGCTGGAACTCCTCACTATCTGTGTGTCTTGCTTTGAGTACAGGGTCAGTTACAGCCTTTCTTTTGACTGTTTTGTGTCAGTGTCTTTGCAGAAGTTTCACTTTTTAATTTCATGGTTTTAAAAAAAATTGCAAATGGAAACTGCGTGAAGTCAGCTACTGGTTGTGCATTTGAATGCCCTGTCTTCTTTTGCTTGTTTATTATTAAAAAGTATCAGTGTTTGTTTCTGGTGATGATGTATTTATGCACATTTGTAGGGTAAGCAAAGCACCGACAAAGTGAGCACCCAGGCCTTACAGAAATCTCAGCAGGCTAAACTGCAGCTAGAAGAAGCCCTGCTGAGAGGAATGGGAGCCCGTGGGGAAATGATGAAACGAGTTGGAGGTAATGCAGCCGTGTGTTTTTTGTGTGTGGTTTTTTTCAGTTTTTCTTTTCCTTTTTTAATTTATTTTTAGGAATATAGCTTCAATTCCACATGAAATAACTAATTTTAAGGATATTCAACACTGATTCCCAATATTTGACTCTACTTACTGTCTGTTCCCTCTAAATAATGGCCTGCTTTTGTTTCCATGACAGCAACTGACCGGGCTTTTGGTCAGAGGGAGAACCTGCGCTGGAGGAAAGACCTCACCCAATGGAGACAAACAAATGACAGACAGGACAAGTATGTTTCTCACTTTTCTGATCTTGGTTTTATCCATGTCTTGCTCTCTGGTTTAGCTTTCTGTTTATGCATTTATTTCTGCCCCACTTTCTCTGTCTTCCTTCAGGACTAAAGCAGAGTTGGACCAGGAAGCTGTGATCAGTGGGAACTTAGCCACAGAAACAAACCTCATAGTATTGGACCTTCTGGAGACTATTATACAGGTCAGAAAACCTTTTATTCATCAACCAAAAAAAGGGCTGTCCCAGCATCAGATTTTTACTACATGGCTATCGTGGTCAGAAATATATAAATTAATGATATTATCTCTGGCAAATGACATGCATTCAAAATACGGGTACATAGAGGTAGACAAAGAGAGAGAAAGACTGTAAATCTACAAAACTACAAATCTACATAAGTGTCCAAAGAGGACATTATATTAATAATGAATAAAGCCAATGACAAAATAAAGGATCCACAAGTCTTAATATCTGCCATGAATGCAATGTCAAATAAAACAAGTCTTTAAATTTGTTCATATGTGCATTATTAATACAATATTGATAGTCAGCTCTTTTAAATCTCATTTAGTTCAACTGTCATGTCATTTTAACCCTAATTTAGATTGCGAGGCAGAAGGTTCCATCAATTAATAACTGGTTCAATCGTGGTATTATATGTAATATTGCAATATATTGTTATGTTTTTGTGGCTGTTTGTAACTGTGAAGGGGACACAAAACATTATATTGTAGTTTTTGGGTTATCCCCTCCTTTTCTGTATGTTATGTAGCTGTTTTTGCATTTAAAGAATCTGCAAAGGAACAAAGTCCACACCAAAGGGGGTTATTCTTTTTGACAAAAGACTGAATTACTTGAAACACCTTGTTTGTAGTCCAATCTTTTATTCTTTTAACCATTTCAGACCATCATGTCGTTGTCAGTTTATTTTTTTATTTTCATTTTCCAAGTTTACCCTAACCTTGTGCCACCTGACCCCATCTTTTGGGTTCTCATTGTTGAGCTTGGAAATCGAAATAGGTTCCTGTTCAGGTTTTTTTTATGATGGTTTGAAAGCACTTACAAAAATGACATGTGTTGTCAAATGAATCACTATCACTCAGAGACCAGAAATGAATGAAAGTACTGTACATACTCTGCAAAGGTTTACATGCACTTTGTTTTTAGTCTAAGTTTGACATAAATCGGAGCCTTTTTATCAACTCCTTCCCATTTCTGGGAATATTATGAAAAATCCATGGATGCTCAAAATAAACTAAGAACTATTCTTGAACCATATGGACTAAATGCTTGATTTAATGTCTTTAGAAACGTAACACTAAACCTTTTTCCAGAATGATCATAAACGCTTAAAGCATGTTTGAACTAACACACAAAAATAGTTATTTCTTTTGTCTTGTGCCCAATTATGGAATCTTTTTTCAGGCCTTACATATGCCTGCTCTTCCTGCACTACATTGAAAAATGCTCTCCATCAGTTAAATTTCAAGCATTTCAGCTTTCCATTGATATGGAGTGAAATCCTGTTGAAATCAGATGACAGCTGCTGGTGGGCCATTCATTTTCCATCTTTGTTGTGTACTATCCACTATTACATTCTCCTGGTTTCCTGGTTCATCCCCACCTGTTATTACTTGTTTTATATGATTGGTCATTGTCTCACATCCAGGCGGTTCCATTGGCTGAGTGTAAAGACAGCGTAGTTGGTGGAGTCTTGAAAGTATTACTCCACTCTCTTACCTGCAACCAGAGCACCACTTTCCTGTCCCACACCTTCAGCACACTCAGAGCGCTTGTCGTCAAGGTAATTTCATTATGATATGTGTCTGGGTGCGCATGTCTGTATGTGTTTAATTCCACTTTGTGTGGGTTGGTGTGTTTACACAAACACTGTTTGTGTCCAAATGAAATGTTCTTATTTATTTGTGTAGTTGGCAAACTGCTGATACAAGCCAATATATGTATAGAAGTGTTTATGTGTGTACCACCTTGTGCATCTGATTTTGTCTTTGTGCAGTTCGGAGACCTGTTGTTTGAGGAGGAGGCGGAGCAGTGTGCAGACCTGTGCCAGAAGGTGCTTCAGTACTGCAGCAGCCCTGTTGATGAGAACAGGAGCCAGGCCTGTGCCACCCTCTATCTCATAATGAGATACAGCTATAGCAATGCCAGTGTAAGAGCACACACACACACACACATTTTTAGGTGGTCTAAAGATGCACACATGTACAGTATGTAAACACATTCACAAAGCAAATGTTAGGAAGTGTTTCTCTGATAAAAGTCTATCCAACATCTGAGCTTGCAGATGAAGTTGCGTTTACACCAGATTAGATTTGATTCAAGTGCACATAGGAGCTCAGAATTGCTTGTGATATGTTCTGCCGAAGACGCACTAAAACTGGGAGTCACTTAGATCTTTATCCCATCTTCTTTGCTCTTCCTTTCCTGCTCAGCTTTAATGTCTTTTCCATGTCTATTTTGAGCATGCTGCAGAAAGTTTCTGCTGAAGGATGTGTCTCTAAGTAGAGAGCAAAGAGATATGTCACTGTCTGCCTCCCCATGTTCCTACCCCTCTTTAACAAATGACAGCCCCCCTCTGTATGTGTGAGCATTTCAGTACATATGCGTGTGTAAATGTGCAAGTATTTACACCTCAAGGGCAGTGAGAGGTGGAATTTGAACGGCCCTAGAAAGGAGAATACGATCATAGAGACGGCGGAGTGTTTGTAACAGGGGTGAAGCAGTGATGGAGGGGAATGAAACAAACAAGACTGAGAATAGACAGATCTAAAAGGAGAGAAGGTACAAGATGAAGAATCTTCTTTCATTTTCTGTGCTGGTTCGATTACTTCTCTCAGTCGATATTTCCCGTGTTTACAGTCTGTTTGCTTTAATGAAAGTCAGACACTGTCTGTGCAGCGCACTTGCATAGACATACTGTATCCCCAGTTTATACAGAGTGTTTCCCCTCTGCGTGTCCCAGCTTTTGTTTGTTTATATGGTGTATACAGAAGGAGCTGTGATCTGAATTAGCGTAGCAGCCAAATGACTCATTCATACAGAACTTACTCACTACCTCTTCCTTTGTTTATGTTTTCATCCTTTCATCCACCCACATCATGCTCACCCTCTGTCCCACTTAACTTTTTTTCCTCCCTCAATCTTTTACTTAAATTCTAGATTATGGTAATAATGAAAAAAAAAAAAAAATAATAATGATAATGGGCGGCTGTAGCTCAGGTGGATAGAGCTGTTGTCTACTGAACAGGAGATCGGCGGTTCGATTCCCCTGACTACATGTCAAAGTGTCCTTGGGCAAGACACTGAACCCTACGTTGCCTCCCGATGT
>JAOXYM010000012.1:11263432-11285341 GCA_028567055.1 Leptatherina wallacei | reverse complement strand
TTTTTATGATGTGAAGCACTTTGAGATGCGCAATGTAGGAAAAGGTGCTATATAAATAAAGTTTGATTTGATTTGAAAAGAAGCATTTTTGTATATGACCTGTGATTGTAAGACTAAATTGAACTATATTGCACAATTAACAGGTAATTAGTGTATTATTTACCAATACCATATTTCTACTACAATCCTCAGCTCTTTTCACACAGACCATTTCAAGGCAAGAGACCTGTGCTTTTGTTTTAGGTCAGTTTTGTCTGTGATAATTCAAAGGTGGATTTAGAGGGTGAAGGAAAATATCCATTTCAGTTGATGCTGTCATACGGCTGAAACGGTCTGTGTTTAAGCGAGAACATATATTACTAATTTTAGTGTTGTCACTCCAATGATGCTGACTCGCTGTGTACAGGCACACACTGAAACTGCACTGAACTTTGGTTTGTGTGAATTTTCAAAGGAGAAACAACAGTGGTCTAATGAGGACATTTTTTTTTCATATTCACCATCTGAAAATGAGTTTTGAGGCTTTGGATGTATGTACAACCAATCCGAGGTATATTTGTCTCATACTCCAGATTGGATTTAGGTTCGAACATATATAGTGGAATATGGGATGTTGTTATTTTCACAATGTTGGCTGTCTTTTTCTTCCACATGGAAAGAGGATGAGATGGTGCTTACCACCAAAGTCTACATGAAAGTCTACCATTATACAATACAATATAGCAAACCTTGATACAGCAGCAACCATATTTTTCCCTAGAGATGAAGAAAAAACTGTGTAATGATTATTTTATCAGAGTACATATGTTTGGCATTATTGGGTTTAGAAATTATGGATAAAAGAAAGATTTGTCCAGCAGGCAAGAATCTGTGTAAATACCCTAATGATTGGTCTTCTGTCAGCATCTAAGGAAAGGAGGCACTTTATGATTCGGTGACTGATTTGTATGTGTGTGTTTTTTTAAAAATATATTTTGACTAATTTTAAAGCTTTCCTCCTCTCCAGGCATATATCCAGATCACTTATGTGGAGCCCTACTTTGACGACTATGAGATGAAAGACCGTATGACAAACTTTGAGAAAAACTTCAACTTGCGCCGCTTCATGTACACCACCCCCTTCACCAAGAGCGGGCGACCCCGGGGCGAGCTAAATGAGCAGTACAAGAGGAAGACCATCCTCACCACAATGCACGCCTTCCCCTACGTCAAGACTCGCATCAATGTCATCCAAAAAGAGGAGGTAATAAGTTCCAGATGCATGGCGAGGAACATCCACTGGGTTTTGAAGATTTAATATGTCACTGGGTGATTGCAGCAATAAATTTGGACAATCTTACCTCTGTCTTGTTTCCAGTTTGATCTTACTCCCATTGAGGTGGCCATAGAGGACATGCAAAAGAAGACGAGGGAGTTAGCCGTTGCCACTCACAGAGAACAACCCGATGCCAAGATGTTACAGATGCTGCTACAAGGCTCTGTGGGAGCCACTGTTAACCAGGTAATAATCATAGCAAGTTTTTATTAAATGAAGCCTCTCGGTGCAACTGTCTGTCTTGTTTTGCTTTAGCTGCAGTCATCACATTTTACACATTTAACCAAATTATTGCCATTCCCTTTAAAGGATGGGACACACTACAAGACAATCTGGCCGATTTTGTCCCGATCTCCCCCTTGCGACCAAAACCTGCAAAGGCCCGATTTTCGGATGTTTGCGAACATGATTTTCCTCTGGTGTAGAGGTGTGTTAAGAGTGATTTTGTCCAGTCCGATCCGCTCGGAAGGAGAGATTGTAAATAATGAACATGTTTAATATTTGCGGCTAAAAATCCTAGGGATGGAATGGTCCTCGGTAAAATACCGGACCGTTTGGTACGCAGTGCACGGGACAATCCGCCTTCTTGTCCCGCAGGTTTTCGGTTCTGCAATAGATTTTGTGCTGGCGCTTTATTTAGTGCTTACAGGCAACTATGTGTGTGCGCCCATAGATATTTCTGTGTGTGCGCCTCTCCATGCAGGCAAAACCCCGCCCCTGTGAGTCAATGTCCAATCACTGTGGTGCCCCCACTCCACTCACTGGGACTCTGTGGCTCACCCAGAGACACATGAAAACGGCTAGTTCCCAGCAAAGTTGAGAAACAGAAGTTTTAAGATGCACCGGCTTCATTCAAATCTTCAGTGTGTGATTATTTCAGTTTTGCTGTCAAGTACAAGGACGAGGGAGTGAAAAGAGTTCATAAAAATGTCACCTTCTGCAAACCTTTGAAACATGTCTCGTTGGCTAAAGGAAACATTAAGCATCTCCAGCGTAAGTGTCCAGATATAACGCAGTCGAGCGATCCGAACAGACAACGGCAGCAGAGCAACTGTAAATTGAGATGGCTTGTGAACAGACCTACCGGCCTTTTCAGCACAGGAAAATAACCGATGCAGTGGGAGAGCTCATCGCTAAAGACCTGCAGCCCTTTTCTGTGTCAAAGATGTGGGGCTTCCAAACGTAATTAAAATGCTAGACCAGCATGATGTGGTGCCCTGCCGTATACATTTTAGTGACGTTGTCATCCCCGTCCTCTACAACAAAACATTTCAAAATTTGTAAGTGATGAAAGTAAAAGTATTAAGATTAAAGCTAATTATTTTAAAATGAAGTATGATCCTCTTGAAATGTTTTTGTTTATATTTTGTATCTTTAAATTTTTATTCATAATTTATACCACTATGTACAAGTAGTCAAAGAATAATATAGTGCTTTATTCTTCAGAGTTATATAGTTCATTACAAAAAGTGTTACTTAAGTTTGTACAGTGATATATTTTGTTCCTACTGTGCAGTTCTGTTTTTGCTGACAAGCAAAATAAAAATCCAATGTTTTGATTAAATATATATATCAGTTCTCTTTTTGCACTAAAATATGTACCAAAACCGTGGGCCAAAAAACCGAAGTACGGACCATACTGTGGGCTATCTGTGCCGCTGCACCCTTAAAAAAATCCTGTAGTGTGTGGGTTTGCTCCGAGAGTAGCATCATTGCTTCTTCCTGTTTGTCCGCAATGTTTGTTTACACCTAAGTCACGTTTGACTATGCGAGATTTAGAATATTGAGTGTGAGGTACTTGATACTCTGTTGGAAAATCGATTAGTGTGTGATGTGCTCAGTTGTGCGCACCACACACTATAAGATCAGAAGAGAAAGATCTTGTGCAATCTGTCTTTTGTTATCATCAAGTGTGTGTTCATTAAATCTGTGAAGGTTTGAAGAATCCTGTAATGTGTGCCAGCCTTAAATGACATTACCCTTTTGCCACCTCACTGTTTTGTTTTAATATTCAGGAGGAGAATAACAATGATTGGCCGCCATTTATGTTATCCCATTTACAGTTTCCATTGTAGTCACAGCATGCAGGTGGGAGACAAGACAGTGATCACACATCAAAGCATTCACCCTATCCATAACCCTAATCCTTCCTTTGCTTTCCTCCTGATTCAGTTATAACGTCAATTCATGGCCCCTCTTCCTTTCATGTCTCCTCTACACGCCGTGCTGAACCGGAGGTCTCTTTGATCTGATAGCTTCCAGGTCCTGCCAGCATGGTGAATGTTGGAGTAATGATGAAGCTAGCTTTAGCTTCTCTGCTCCCTCCCCCCTATGCTTTATCTTCCGGCATCTAATCTGACAGGTCCCTCGCTCTGACTTGATGGTTGTATACATAACGCTAATGCTCAGCAGCTTCGTAAACATATAACTCTTGACTGTAATCAGCACAGGAGGCTTGTTTTCTGTGTGCGAGTCCACAGCACAGACTGAGGACTGAGGCCCGGGCCCGATGCGTTTATGATGCTAATCAGTGCTGTTTAACTGTGCCTGTCGTGATGCAAGCATTATGTGAGCGTGCTGTGGTTTTATGATGAATATAAGTTGGGATAACAGGATCTCATACTGGGCAAATGGAAGCCAAATGGTGGGTGGTTGCAGACTTTGCAGTGACATTAGACATTCAGGGGGCTACTCACGGCTCCTTCTCTGATCTGATCTCTTCCTCGTGTTCAGAGTCTTGGCCCCTAGCTGCATTTAACATTCAGTTTGAAAGTCATTTCCCTTGTTTGTAAACGAGGGGCATTCTCATCCCTTCTTTTGTTCATAAGCTCTCAAACACTTCCTTTCTTTCCTTCCTCTACTCTGTTTTCGCTTTCTCTTTTTTTCCCTCCTCTTTCTAACTCCGTCTTTGTGTTTGTCCCTTTCGTCCTCTCTCCGCCCCCACTGTAGGGCCCACTGGAGGTGGCCCAGGTCTTCCTGAATGAGATCCCAGCGGATCCAAAGCTCTTCCGTCACCACAATAAACTGCGCCTGTGTTTCAAGGAGTTTATAATGAGGTAAGATATGATCAAAGAATAACCACCTGATGACAAACACTGTACCAGAGTCATGCAAAAACTGGGAAAAAGCACCACAAAATGTTTGAAGAAAGCTTTTATGGTGAATAGTGAAGTTCACAAGCTAGTTTTGTTGAATTAGCTTTTGCTATTCTCATTATTGTTAATCGTGTATGGTACTGATTCAGCAGGGGGTGAAAAACAACAATTCTTCAAAGAGATATTTTCAAAGTCAGGAAATGCAATATCTGACCTGGAGGGGGTGAAAGTCTTCGCCAGGATGCTTCATTATTGGTGACAGTGTAAGAAGATAAAAGTGCACCACCAAAAAACAGATGGTTAAATTAAAAGTGATAATTGCCAGCTTACGATAAAAAAACAAACAAACAAAAAACTATATGTACTGGTTAAACTGGTTGATATATCTGACAGTATATTTCAGCCGTAATTCCTCTGCTTTATCCTTCACGAGAGTTTCATTATATTTCTAATATTCAGAACATAATCCAAGCTTTTTTATTTATGGCAATAAATCTGAGGGTCACATTGTGTCGTGTCTGCAGGCTTTTGTATATTGTGAGTAAGTTTGCATGTGTGCACTTCTCATCTCCTGGGCATGTGTCATTTCTCCAAAGGGTGGTTTTCATTTTCTAACTTTCATGTCACATTCCAGCTGCCTTGATTGCTACAAGCAGGTTGGCAAATATTTACTGTAATTTCAAAAAAAGGTTTACTTTCTCTCCCAAATCCAGGCAAAATGGCAAAGGATCCTTTTGTTCCAGTCTTCTCAACATTGGCATCATAAAAAAACACTGTTTTCCAAGCTGTCCAACTTTTTCCTCTCTGAGCTAAATTTATATTTATATATGCAGTACTCTGTAGTTGTGTTAGTTTGTGTTGTGAACTGCACTCTATCAGACAAAACTATATAAAATTGGACATGGTTGTAATATGTTGAGGTCTTTCATTTATTTGTAGCTTAGCATGATCAGTGTGATTTGCATCGTTATACACAGGGACATAGCAATGAGAAAACAGTTTTCTACCATAATTTTTTTCCATTATTGTTTTAATACCAAAAATGGTTTGATACCAATTAATCTAAGATGACAAAACTTCAACCTAATTTAAATTATAGGTCTCTAAAATGCAGAAACTAGTAATTTCTTCCATAACTTATAACCAAAGTCAAAAGGAAAAATGCAAGAACGGTTTTAATTTCTTCTGCTTAATGTGTCAACAGATGCTGCTTATTCTTACTTGTGCTGTAATGACACTTAAGATTGTATAATTATAGAGATATAGACTTGAAGTGTTTGCTTAATTGACACAGTTCTTTATGTACATTATATCATTTTTGAAAATTAGAGTTCAACATTTGAACTTTGACACCCTGGTCTGTTTGGAGCGAGAAGTCAGACTCTGGAGAGATTCATAGTAAAAATGTCAAAGGAAGCAATCGCACTGCCAAGTATCATTAGACGTTTTTTGACTCTACTGTCATCCTCATTCCTCTGTATTTTAGAGTTGTGTATACTGTTACACAACCCTGCAGTTTCCATATTACCTCCATTAAAAGCTAAGAGATAAACTTTGACATATGTTTGCAATCAACCCTCTCTCTGATTTCCTGCAGACTGCTGTGTATGTTGGCTATTATGCATGTCGTGATAGAGTAATGTGGGGAGAAACCGCAGTGGTCCTCTGCTTTGTTCAACTCTGATCCTTTTGTGGTTTCCTTTGTAACAAGGCATTGTCCTTTTTTTCATGACATATGAGAGACTAAGATTTTTATTAGTTGGTCAGTTCTTTCACCTCTTCTTTCTTTTTTTTTAACTCTGTTGCTTGTGACTTACAGTCTAGCTCACATTCTACCAGAGATACTTTGAAAAAAAGACTCCAATCAGTACAAAGAAATTCCCCACAGTCTAATAAGTCGGATGCTAATTTAGAGATCTGGTGTGCAGAGGGCTCAAATTTTTGTCAAGTAGGTACAGAATGTTGTTAACATGGAACATTGCAGGGATTTCTAAAGAATTGAGGATAGAGAGGGGATTACGGATAAATTGGTTGGGTAAAAAATCGCTTCTGGTGCTCCTCTTAACTTAATTGTATGAAAAAAAGCAAGATCTGAACTAGTTTTTCTCTACTGCAATGGCATGACAATTTCTTTTATAACTGCTTTTTATGTATAACATGACTTTGTTCTGCTGTCTAACCTGTAGGTGTGGTGAGGCAGTTGAGAAGAATAAGCACCTGATCACATCAGACCAGAAAGAGTACCAGCAGGAGTTAAAGAAGAATTACAATCGCCTGAGAGAGAGCCTGAGGCCTATGCTGGAGAGAAAAATTCCAGAGCTCTATAAACCCATCATCAGGCCTCGGCTGGAGAACAGGTAACCGAGTCACCAAGTCAAAAAGCCAATACTGTTTTGTCAAACTGAGATGAAAAAATAAACCAAGAAAACAAAACATATCATTGATTTTTTCTTTCTTTGTTCAAAAATCGAAAGGAAAGTAAGTATTCACTGACACAATCCTAGTCACAAAAAGGACATTTTGGTGACTTAACAAGCACCATGTGCATAAATTAGCACCAAATTACGCTAAGTTTCAATATCATTAGACTGCTGCCTTTAAGGTGCTTTTATGATCGGCCATCATGATTTTGGTTCTTGCTGTAGTGCTGTAATGTATTTACTTTGAGTGATGTGCATGACCTTTAAAGGGTCTCAAATAATATGCATATTTATTGATTCCCAAATACTAGTAGAGGCAAAGGTGTACAGTTAAAACCTTATTTGAGAAATTATGATTGTGTGTAAAATATAAATAAAAAGAGAATGCAGTGATTTGAAACATTTTTTACAATAAGACTTTGAAAACATGTCAGATGATAAAATTTAATGAGTGATTTTATTTATTCATGAAAAATATGAGTCGCTCTTGAATTTGAAAGGAGCAAAACATCTAAAAAAAGGAAAAAAAAGTAGGAACAGGGTCACTGTTTACCACTATGGTGTCCTTTCTTCTTCTGACCATAACTGAGGAAGCCACGCTGTTGCAGCGGATCCAGTTTGTGGTTTAGTATTGACTTGCAGAATATGCAAAGTCTCATGAAAAAGACACATCTGGATGGGAGCACATATTGTTGTAAAACCAGTATGTCTTTCAGCACTGATGGTGCCTTTCCAGATGTGCAACTTGCCAGTTCCATTGGCACAAATGCACCCTTATGCTGTCAAGAGATGCAAGTTTTTGACACGTGTTGACACCAAACTGGGTCAGAGGATGGGAGGTTCATGACTTCAAAAATCATTTTTAGATTTAAATTTGTCTGACCACAGAGCTGTTTTCCTTTTTCTTTTTTTAAACATTAGTGATGTGGACAAAACCATGTCTAATATCTGGGTAATGGCAAAACAACACAGAAGCTGGTTATTAGTTGGGTGGAAAAAAGGAAAAAAATCAGTCTTCAGATCTATTGTTATTTATTGGAAATGTTTGCTTCAGATCCCTCTCCTCATCATTATTTCTTTTGTTATATTCCTGTCTTCCTCACTTCCTCTCTCTCATACACCGTCCTCTATTTCTCACAGGGATTCCTTCAAACGCCTAAGTTTCCGTAGAGCTCAGGAGGAAAACTCCTGAAATGGCACAGCTTGTCTACAAGAGAGTACTATGGAGGAGAAATGGAGATTGTCATACAAATGACTGGCTAATAAAAGAGAATAAGATGAAAAGAACTGCTGGTGGTACGTCTGAAATCTTCTGTGCTGGAGCCGTGTCCACCAAGGAGTACTCGGCTTTCTGGAAACCAGCAATATGTGTTAATATGTGCTGCATGTCCACTTTTTAGATATCATGATGTTTTGTAGTAGGAGGCGAAAGGAGAGTGAGCACATAAAATAGTGGGAGTGCGAATCACAAGTGAATTGTAGCTTATTGAGCATTTCACTGTAAAATCTTCAAGTCCTAATAATGCTGCAAACATTTCCTCTGGGCTGGTAAAGCAGCTCTCTTAGGTTCTTACAGACCCAGGGCCCATGTATGTGCCAACAGTGCTATATAATATATATATATATATATGTATAGAAATGTATGAATGACCGTGTGTTTTAGATCATGTTTGGAGTAGAAGCTTTTGGTGCCATACTGAAGTGACTTTTTACCGAGTGATGATCAATAATTCTGTTTTGTAAAGGCCTCTAAATTCTACTGTGCATTTATGCCTCACAGGTGGCAGTTAGAGCAGTAAGAGAATATGTGGATTTCTGCACTGGAGAAATGGGTACAGTTTCCTGTATTAACTCTAAAGGGCATATTTTTCCTTTTATTGTTGGACATGCAGTATGTGGCTTTGTAGCTGATAGAAGAATTGAACATTTTCACAGGAGGCAGATGGGCCTTGCTGAGGCTGTAAATTACACATTAAAAACACATGAAATCCACATTTTGTATACAGTAGATTTATTTCATTGAATAATGATCAAGATGTTTACAAGGGAATAAAAAAGTTTTTTTCATTTTTATTTCATGGAAATTTATTTTTAGATAAATGATAGCAATAATGGAAATATTCAGTAGGCTGGATTTGGCGCACACAGTAACAGTCTAATCCAGTAGTTTCAGTAACTGTTTGTAAATGGACCACTTCCTATGATATTCACATTGCCAAATTCAATTCCTTCCTTATTTACATAAGAGCTGAGAACCTTGGGTAGACTTGGAAAAGTTTGAAAAGTCACTCCACACAGCTGTGTTCTGCAAAGTAAGCCATGTTTATCCCTTAAGTCAAAGTGCGTTCCAGAAGCGAAAGGTTTTACTGCTTCTGAATATCAGATAGGGACAACCTGATTTTGAGACCACGGAGTTGCTAATCTGATGTTATGTTGTATGCCATGCTGTAATTCATTAATACAAATGTGCTCAGTGTTTCAAAAATGGGAATGCATTTTATTTACATCATTGATATTTTTCCGAAATTAGTTATTTTTTCCCGTGGTATTTATTACCTGCTGAGTATTTTTAAAATGGTTAAGTAAAATTAAAAAAAAAGTCATGTATCTAGTCTATCAAATGTGAGTTTCATTCAAATGTATGCCTATTTTTGAAACATTGAGAAACTTTGCATTATGAGATATTTTGATGGCATTCAACCTCTAGAGACTGCATCAGTTATTTTTATTTTTCATACCTTTTGTGTTTTTATGTATTGTAGAATTTTTATTTGTTATGCATACAGTGCTGTTGAAGAACCGGAATAAAACTTAATATATGCACACCACTGTGTATTGTTTTATTAACTTTTTTTGTTTTGTATTGTATGTATAGTGTCATATCTGTACTTTTTTAAAATGTTGTGCTGGATGAAATGTTCATATACTTTATGTAATCAAAAGTATCTCTATGACCGTATGTTATTACAAGTAAAAACCTTGCTTTGAAAATTATACTTGAGTAGAAATTTAAAAGGACAAAATAGGCCTGCTCATTGCAAGGAACTTACACAACCATATGACTACAGTAGTTTAACTTATGGAGTAATGCAAAAGCAGGGTTTCAAATTGAATGAAAATGGCAAAATATGGCTAAGCAAGGTCGAATTATTTGTTTAGGACCTTTCATATACAAAACAACTCATTGTGATTTACCTAAAACATTAAAAGCAAGGTGCACGAACATCAAAAAGTACATTTAAAAATAGAATACAAATAAAGTGTTTAAATAATAAATGTATATTCATTATTTATTTGAAGAGTAACCAATTAGGAACTTTTGTTTCAGTATCCAGCTGTAACAGGTGATTATTTTCATGGAATGACAGTTTTTTCAACAATCCTAACAGGCTTGTTAGAAAAGGAATATGCTTAATACTACTACTACTACTACAATTAAACACAGTCATTTACTAACCTAGACTGTACAAAAAAACTATGAGACGAGTTTTAAAGTATGGAGGTGTAAAGTGAAAATCTATTCAAGTTATTTCAAGTGAGGAACTACAATGCTGCCGTCGTGGAAATCTGACGTCATCATCCCTGGACTCGACATGACTATGGTTATAGCTCATTCAAAACAAGCGAAAGCTTTTGATGCTATGCGGTATGTTGGCAATTTTGTCAGTTGTTGTTCCGTAAACTTTTAGTTAAAGTGAATCTGGTGATTTTTGGTCACATTGCCGCTCTGGTTCTGAACGCAGTTTTTTGTTTTTGTTTTTTTTCCCCCGGTAGATGAGTCGTTTGCGGTTGTAAGTTAGCTCGAACTTACTGTTGTTATAAAGCCGGGTGGCTTTTCATAGTTTAAGTCAGACGACTCCAACTGCTATTAAAATATAACACAAGACTCACTTGTTAACATCACAAATAGTGCTTGTTTACACATATATTTCCTCTGTAGCCTGTAAGTAAACGCACATGAACAGTAGCACTTGCAATTCTTCTCCAACATTTCATATGATAATTACATTCAACCTCTCAAAATAAATCTAAAGTTTGCATTGCTGTCATTGCTTACAGAGTAAAATATTTTAGAATGATGCCAAAGTGACAATGTTTTCTCAGCTTTTGCTGTCATTTCTCTCTCTTTTTTTTGTGGGCACGCATAATTTCACAAATATAGTTTTAAACTGAAGAACTTCAGTCAATTTCCTGCAGTGAATACTACTTACACCTCTGCCAAGCCTTCTACATTCCATTAGTAGTCTAAATACAGGAACTGTGACAGCATCAATTCTCAGATTTAGTTGGAAAGCTTTGATGTACTGCACACAGATAGCTGCTCCTTACACTGAGCTGAGGTGTTTTGCTAATACTGCCTCATTAACACTGATTAAATGGGATCATGGAATAGTTTTCCTGTTTGGAAACATTAGTTGGATGTGTGACCAGATGGAGTTTGGCACTTAAGTTTGAGTTGATGTCGACCAGACCCCTCACAGATTTGGCTTGATTACAGTATACATAGGCAGAGTTAAGTGCCTCGGCCCAAGTAAAGTTGTAAAATATTAACTGTTAGCTCTGTCTGTAATATATGCTGTCAATTATGTTATGGAAACTACAAACTAAAACAAAGAAGAAAACATGAATATGTAATTTGTGCTCATACGATCCCTACTGATTTAGCCATCCTCTGATCAACCTTATTTCATTAGGGTGACATGGAGCCAGATGGAGACCTAAACCCTGCCACAGATGACCTTCCACTCCGAGCCAACACTAGCCACATACTTGTCAGGCATTATGTGTTGGACCTGATGGTTCTTTTTGATAGTAGGGTCATCAGTGGTAGTATTGTTCTGTTCCTGGAGCCTTGCTCTGGAGTCAGGACTAAGCCTGAGGATGACATTGGACCAGGAGCTGGTGATGGTGTTGAGATTATTGAGTCTGGACAGACTGAGGATGGATCTACATTTCAGAAGGCGGATACAGTGGAGGAAGGTACAATAGGACTTGGGAAGACTGAAGCAAAGATGTTTGTTGCAAAAGAAAGAGACCAAGATGAACCACAGGCTGCGTGTGGATCCAAGACTGAAGTTGATGCCAGCAACATTCAATCTTCTTATTTGTGGAAAACTACCAGTGTTAGTGATTTCACATTAGTGCTAGATTGCTGTGACCTTGATGTGTCAAAAGTGGAAGAAGTTGACATCACCTGTGTGTCAGCCATGTTGGGCCTCATCTCAGCGGGTACACCTGAGAAGTCAGAAGGCATTTCAGCAAACCCACAGGCAGCCTTTATTCAGAACCTTTTCTCCATGCCCTCTACCCAGTGGCAGGAGAAGCATCGGTTCTTTTCACTGTGTAGCCGTGCCCCCGGTGCTAACGATGGCAGCTCACTGCATTTTCATAGAGATCACTGGAGTTTGCAGGTGAGGAAGAAGGGAGTCGTGTCACCTGAGGAATTTCCTCGTGTTATTAGGATCTACTACAACACAAGACCAACGGGGGCCTCTGTGCAATGGACCAAGGACCAGGACAACAGGTTTGCCTCAGTGCATGCATTCCCTCATATAGATCTTTAAACAGGCAATTGGCTAAAAAAATTTGCTTTTTGTTTTGTGCTGTTCAAATATTTTTAGCCATGTTAGAAAATAATAATATTGTTTCATTAATTCACAAAAACACACCCCAGGATATTTTACTGTGTTTTGAGCTCAGAGGAGAAGGAAGAGGGGGGGGGGTTATTTGTGTATATGTGTGTTTTTGGTGGATCCTTTGAGCACTAAAGTGAGTGTTGTTTATAATTTACCATTGTTTACCCTTCCAGGGTGTGTGTTTACACTGCCGGTTCTCCCATCAACAACCGAGCCCTCTTTCCCTGCCAGGAGCCGCCTGTTGCCATGTCAACGTGGCAGGCAACAGTGCGGGCCCCCAGTGAGTGTGTGGTTTTGATGAGTGGCGAGGATCAGGCTGCTCCTACTGAGGACGGGGACACACGTAAGCTGTTGTAAAGCTTTGACACCTAATAGGAGTAAAGTTGATGTTATTATTATAGCCCAACATTGCATATCAATAATGTGCATCTTTCATCGTGTGCAGCATATTAAAACCTGTATACTCAGGCCTTTCATGAGAGCATGTGGCATAATGTTAATTACTAATTGCTCAAAATGAAAGTGCATTTAACGGAATAGTAAACCTCAACACTTACTGCAAATTGGTTGGTAGGAAACAGAGTGCTTTTAAGAAAGTGTGGGTCCCAGATGCATTTAGGAGAATTAACTTATCTTGTCAGATAACAAAAAAACGGGAGGGCTTATAGAAACATACAAAAAATTTGGGGGGAAAAACCTAATTTGTGATAGGTGCTGAATTTTGGTGTCATATTTACATTGGTACCTAACAAGAAAGTCTTTATGTTGCCTAGTTTCAGACTTCTGAAAACTCCACATGTATTTCAGCACTTCAAATAGGCGTAGTGTTGACATCTGTTTCCACCATACCAGTCAGAACTGTGTGGGTTGGATTACTGTAAAAATGATAGCGTCATCATCTTGTCTGAGCCAGGGAAATGATGACGGAGAATTGCTATAACGGTGAATTCAAGTGTGGATTAGATTAGTAAAGCAATAAATGCTGATGAAAGTTTAATTACTCATATGTTTAGATATTTCATTAATTGGTGTGGGAGATTTTTATTACTTTTTTGTAATCCCTGCCTTAGTTTTCGTTTCTTTAATGTTGGTAGGATCGATACGCCCCCCTGTTTTGAATGTTTAAGACAAGAAAACAAATAGATTAACACGTCAGGTTGAATTTCCTTGATGTTTCTCATTTCTTTCTTAATGTTCTGAAGTCACCTAATCTTCTCTCTACTGGTTGACATTTTAATCCTTTTTACTCTTTCATTTTCTGCAGATTTTTTAATCTGGAGTTACTACGTTACAATGCCCATGCCTGCATCCACCTTCACTTTGGCAGTTGGCCACTGGGGCCACGTCACAGTGGAAACTCCTCCAGTGTGTGAAAACAAAGCTGAAGACTGTTGTTATTGTGGCAAGACTCCTGAACACAGAACTGATTATGAGGAATGGACTGAGACTGAGCTTGTGTCTGGACTTGGAAGCTCCTCTAGTGAAGTAGTAAAGGGCTTTCCACTCCAGACTGGCAGGTATTTCATTAGTTTTCCTGTGTCCTTTTCTTCTTGCAGGACCTCCTCCTCTCCAGACTGTTATTAACCCAAATCTGGCCCTTCAACATTCCATGGTGAAACTTTCCTTTTACCATACCAAAAATGGTACAGTTGAAGTTAGGGTGATGGATAGGGTTCAGTGAGCAATTAGCTTTTTATGACAAATACGCTAAAGCTTGCTACATAGTACATATGGTCTATTGGCCAGCAAAAAATATCTTTGGAGGGAAAAGTAAAGCCAAGATAAATTTTTATAGGAGTACAGGAAATAAAGTGTGGGTTGGAGCATTAGAGAAGGCCAGTTCAGTGTGGGCTGGGCAGGGTTGGGCTGGGGTCTCCCTCTCCACTGGCCAGGAGGCTGGCAGGTCTGCCAGTGGTTTCCAGTAATCCTCCTCCTCCCCTCATGGTTTTCCTACAGCAGCAGCCCCACCATTGCTCCATGAATCTCCATCTTCTGTACAAGGAAGCTCTTTATTTTCAGTGAATGGCTGGAAGGAAAGTTGGCCTGCGCCCGGCATCTTTGGAACAGTTCTGATGATGAGGATGGAGTTAGGGCTGGATATTGGATTATATGAATGAGATTGCATGTCGGCACTTGGATATTTTGGAAAAGCTGTGGTTTGCCTTTTTGATGTAGTGTATATATATTCCATATTCCCATTGCTGTCATTCCCATGCTTAGTGAAGAAGGACTGCACACTGTGCCATATGTGGTTTTCAGCTCAAGATTAGTATTTTCTTTAAATAACACAATAAATGAAATCATCATTATTAACCTTTGATTAAACTTTTGTGCCCTGTTTTAATCTACTGCAGCAGAGACCAGATCACCAGCTCAGACTCTGCATTCTGCCAATCTTCCCTGGAGGATGAGAAGCGCCCTGTAACTGATTATTCAGGCATGGTAGATGACGGCATCGCTTGTTCCCATGGCGACTACCCTTGCCGGTTTACTGAGCGGTCGGCTCGGTCCCAGCGGGTGATTCCACACCGTGTATTTAGCCCTGTCTGCCTGCTGCAGAAGGCCCAGGTGGAGTTCTGACAACAAGCCGCCGAGACCTAAGCTAATTAGATTTTGTAAGATTAGAAGAGATGATTAGCATGGTTAATGTTTGTGTCACTGTGCCAAAAAATATTTCAACCAATATCTCTCTGCAGAATGGTATAAGGATGAGACTATTCTTGTGAGGGCAAGGAAGATTCTCTGTCATGTAACAACATTTCTCAAAACAATGGCTTTGGCTTTGTCAGTTCAAAAAATGCATTCAAGAACAGTGAGTGATAGATGTGGCAGAGCAAAGCATATACTGAACTAGTGTTTATCCTCTCTGTCTGGTATATATGCAAATTCCAAATTGAAGTAAATTATTCAATGTTTTGAGAAACATTTTTTACTTTATTTTTTTTTGCTGTAGGGAGTACTGAAGCTGTTACCTCAGTGTCTGGCTGCAGCCCATGCTGTTCTGGGTGTACATCCCTTTCCTCGCCTCGATGTTCTTATCGTCCCTGTAGGGTTCTCCAGTCTGGGCATGGCCAGGTAATGACACTTCTGTCTTTGATAAGAATGTGTATATAAGACTGAAAACCTGAGTTGAACTTTAAGGGGTGTTTTGTATGGAAGGTGTGTGATAAACACTATAAAAGAGGTAACGGACAAGGTTGTACCAGAAGGTTTCTGTTTTTTTTTTTTTGTAGTCTGACTAGTATGTAGCAGTCACATGCATGCATGTTAACAGTCATGTGGAGAGCAAAAGAGGCAAAGCACTTCGGCAGAAAAAGAAACTCAAAATCATCTGGCTTAGCCTGCAGATGATAGCCAATGGGTTCATTATCTTATTGGGTGTACAAGGAAAATAATCACAAATATATATATATGTCATATATTGATGTGGCAAGTTGACATTGCAAACAATTGCCTTTGTTCTCAGCAGATGCAAAATAACGTTGCAAAAAAAAAAAAATGGAATAGTGTGTAGTTGTTTGATTAATGTTCTTTCTGTTTTGGCCAGATATTTCCTTCGTTCCTGAGGGGAATATCTGTCTCATAGAATGCTCACCAGCTGTTAATGAAATTGTTTGCTGACCAGTGTTTGATAGTTTTAACACAAAGAGTTTTTAGAGCTGTGTTTACTGCAATTATGGCCTGATGCATCGGAAAACAGCCCTGATGAGAGCACTGAACCAAAAAAGCAATTTCTGTAAGTGACACTTTTTGCAATGCATATGTCATATGCTGTCAAAAGATTGATTTTTCTGAGGTCTCCAGTTTTGGTTGTTTAAAGAGCCAAAGCCACACACTTGTTTTTCAACTTTGTCTTATTGGTTTTTTTGCCTCCTTGGTTTTTGAGCTGAAATGCTCTGGGTTGCATGATTAATGGCATCCTTCATATTTGAAAACCCCCTCATTTTGTCTCAATCTGCTCTGTGGAGATCCTCCTCAGTAAAATTCTTTCTGAATTAAAGATTCTAACCAGACCTCCCTCTAAACTTCGTTCAGTCACTTGTCACCCCCCCCCCAACATATCTTGCTTTCAACATTAGCTTTTGGGACTTCTGACTGCAAGCATGTCCATGGTACTGATATAAAGATGTTTCAGTTTAGAGTGTATGCTGACACTTTTGTTTATTACTCAATAGGGAACCCAACAAAAAATGGTCAAGGAAGACTAGATTAGAGCCAACCTAAGTAAATAAATCTGTCTTAGCAGATAAAGAAATCACCAACCCCCACAGTTTTCCATATTTCCCCCCTGTCTCCATTCATTATCTGGTTATGAAATCTTGATTATTTTGAACTTTCTCTTTTTATTTCCATTCCCTTCACCGTTCCGAGTATCCCTCTTGTGTCATCATTTTCCAGAAATTGATTGCAACCTTTTTTTTTTATTTGCCTCTTTTAACAAACTCCCACTATATCTTGTAACCCATTTGCTCTTCTCTCTTTAAACCTTGACACTAACATTTTCAGTTGAGTCACTTAATTTGTATTTTCCTTTCAAGAAAACACAGCTCCTACCTTTCTGTTTGTTTGTTTTTGCTATGCTTGAAAGCCTTGTGATGAGATAGGTGACTACACTTTTGTTGGGGCACAGCTTCATTAGGTTCTCTCTCTTCCGCCCCCTCCTGCCTGTGACACAGAAATTTTTCACAACTAAATATTTGGAAGGACAAAGCTATTCCTAAATTGCATCCAGAGAAGAGAAGAGAGAGAGAGGAGACTTAAGTTCTATAAAATACTACAAGCAAGGACACAGCTCTATAGACTTTCTGGAAGTTGGAAACTTCTGAATGGGACATTTAATGTTAAACTCATAATGTAAAACAGAGTTTGGAGAAAATATCGGTTTTATCCTTGACACCTTTCATGCTTATCTGACAAAAATATGGATATACAGCAGTATGCTGCAAGAAAATGGTTGGTTAGACAATGCAGCTGTCATATTTAGAAATACATGTCATATTTAGTAGAAACTGGCTCAAAATGATGGCTCCTAAACAATGTCTAATTTAGTTAAATGCCTTCTACCTTGACTCCTCTTTCCTTATGTCTGTCCTTGCATCCTCTCCTTGCATCTCTTGGGGGAGAAACTAGATGTGAGGAATCGAGTGGGAGCAATTTGGGAAATGGGATAAGGTGATTGAGTCAGCGAGTCAGACAGTAAGTAGAATGCTGTCATATACCTTTTCAGGTAAATTTCAGGTGGCCTGTTGGCTCACTGCTTCACATGTGGGTATGGTTTTGTGATGTTTTAGTCACGGTGTGGAGGTCAGTGTGTGGGTGCAAAGCCTCAGGATGTTGGCTTCAAAGTTTTTTTTACTATAAGTAATCCTCCTATTTAGGTTTCCTCTTCATCTTTAGATCCTTTGCCTGTTTCCCTTTTTTTTGCATATCTATCCACCTGTCATTCCCTTTCAGCCTCTTGTTTAGATAGTCATTTTCTGCCCCAGATAATCTGCAGTGTCTTGCTTTGTCGCTTTTATTCCCTTTACCAGTTGTTATTTTTCTCTTCTCATATGGGACTTTATTTTTTCTCTTGGCTCTTGAAATATCTCTGAATCTTCAAGCCCTGTCTTCCATTTTTCTCTATCACCCTACTATTCTATATTTGGCCAATTGCTTCTCAATCTTGCTTATACTATTGTATCCTTGTAGATGTAAGTATATGGTATACTTTTACATGTAAAAATAACAAACTGCTGGCCTTTATGACTGAAAAAAATGAAATAAAATTGGAACTCGGAGCAAAATAAAGACATCTTGTGCACAATCTCTTGCCCTATTAAAATGTTTCTAATAACTCTTACTAATTAGAGTAGTCATTAAGCATCCCAGTGTCCACAATGTGCAATCCAGTCTCACTTTCTCTCTGTCTGCCTTTCTCCTTCCCCTTGTTGGCCTCCTTAAAAAAAAAAACTGCCCCAGACAGGATATGAGCTCATACCTGAATATGGATTCTGCATGAATTTCTGACACCATGGCCAAGAGTGGTCTTTATCAGAAATATTTTGAATGGCAGAGGGTGACAAGAGGGTCGTAGTCTGGACCTCATTCTGTAACGTTCTTTGATCTATATAAAATCTTTTCCCAGTCTAGAGAAAATTGCCCTCTCTGCTGTATTTATTTTGAATGGACATCAAGTTCTGACATAGAGACTGTTATGTGGCTGCTGTCTGATGGATATTTTCTTTTCCTTATGTGGACAGCTCTCAGTCACTTATCCTTCATTCCCTAGCTACTCAGGCTCCAGTTAGCTGCAGATGACAGAGAGGAGATTTAGGACCTTCATTAAGCGTCAGACAACACCTGCACTGACTCCCTAGAAAATTCTACACGGTTCTCAACCCAAAGTTAACTCAACTGCATCCTCCCATCAACGCTGGTGGTTCAACACTGGACTCCACAGTGCTTAACCACAGGGCTGCACCATAGGAAGACTGTGAGGTCAACCAAAATTGAAGCGTAGATTAAGATGGAGATGTGAGAGAGAAATTAAGGGGGCAAAGGCGGGTTCACAACAGGCCAGCGGATCCCCAGGATGTGGGAGAGGATGTGTGGATTATTCCCAGCAACAAAAGCCATTAGCCCCTGGAAAGACTTCAGAGACTGGTGCTATTTAATCTAGAGATTGGGAGGTATGTGGGCCCCAGTTGTTGGGATCGAGCCAAGTGCTGTTTTTTTGTGCAGTGCCCCAGTGGAAACAGCAGGAGTGGAGGGGCTATGGGCCGGGGAGCTGTGGCAAGAAGACATAAAGCTGTTGTAGTGTGATACGCAGAGAGGGGGAACAGAGGCAAAGCAGGGGGAGGAATCACAGCGGCGTGAAGTTTTTATACTGAGATAGGAGAGGGAGGGCAGGAAACTGAAGATTAAGAAGTCAAGCAAGGGCATGTCTGTATTCGAGGATTGTGCCACGTATGCTGTGCACCCACTAGTTGCTCTGATTCACACACACATGCGCACACAAAGAAAACTTACGCAAGTTCACATGATCGTGCACAAGCAGTTTTAGTTTATATTCAATAAAACAATAGAAGCATCAATCTGTCTTGTTTGTTCTGTTCAGTCTGGATTGGCTACAGACTTCAGCAACAGTCCATGTTATCCATAGGCATGGAAGCTTTGATGAACATTTTATTACAATACAAATCAAGGTAGATTATAAAACCACTGAGGTGTTCCCTCTACCCATGCTATTACTAGAACATTTAAGACATTTAGGAGCCAGTAAGAGAGAGAAAGAAAACCAATTGTTGTCAATCACAAACAAAGGAGCATGGATATGGGATAAAAAGATGTCTGTCCTGTCAGTGGGCACAGCTTGGGGAAGTTAATACTGCTTTCAGTCTGTATAAAACATCCATTGTCTTGAATGATTGAAAGAAATGGGGTGTATGTTAACCGAAGTCAAATTACCCACTATTCCCTGAACTCTAGTAAGTAGTAATAATGTATTTGAGAACATATTTGCATACCCGTGTCTTTACTTTTGTGTATAGTGACAGCCTGCACTTTTCTCTCTCTCTTTTTAAAAAATTTGAATGCATAATCTCTCATTGCATCGCAACCACGTCATTTGGGAGTGACAGGAAGGGCACGGCATTTCCGCTCGCTCTTTGAAGCGGAGGTCCATGTGTCCCAAAGTACTGGCTGGACATTCAGCATTAATCTGAGGTCACTGTGTTTGCAGCGTACCCGAATGAAGACATGCCCGACATCCCTTAGAGAACGGTGGTTTCCCTACAAGTGTTGAAATAGGCCTTTAAGGAGAGGAGTGGGCGATGTGGGTTTTGTTTTGCTTTGCTGCAGACAGGCAGATTCCTGTGCTTGTGTCCACATGAATATGTGTATTGTTGAAATTGTGGTGGAAGGATATGTATTTATCGGGATGGCATGATGTCAGAAGAATGTTATACATATCATTCATGGTAAGTCATTAACTAAGCCAGATCAATGTTTGGTTCTTTCTTGTTGTTATTGAGGTTCTTAGTATAGGGGACAGGAAGGCTGCCACTTGATGGCTCTCTCTTGTAAAATCCTACTCACATAAACAAACTTGTATATCTCAAGATATCCTTTTGCTCCGTTACTTGCTACTTCCTTGACTATTATAGTTTTTCAAGCTGAATAAAAGCAAAACAGAGTGTACAAAGAGTTTTCTTGTAAAGTTGTTCCACTTCTCTAGAATATTTCCTTTTACGACATTTCTCATCTTCCTGTTTTGTTTGATTTAAGCAACACTTATCTCATTGGGAATGGCTGCCTGGAAAAAAAAATGGTGAGAAAACGGATCAAGTAGTTTGCTAGTTCCACTTGCAGTGCAGCCAAGCTAGGCAGTCATATATCTGCCACAGGCACAGCTAAAAATTATGACTGGTGTATGCCTCTTGACCTCTTTAAGTGGCACTGGAGGATTTTCAGCCTGACTTCAGTTGATTGCATTGTTTGTTTATGGGCTAGCAGGAAGTTACATCGACCACTGGTCCCTGTTGGGAAAAGTAGGGAGCTGGAGTGCTGAGGGAGTTGGTACCCCACAGGATAATCCCCTGCTGTCCTGGAGCTCTTTTAGTCTGCTACCTGAGATGTTTTTCCATCTTTTATAGGACCAGAGCAGTAGTTTTAGCATGTTGGAATTTAGTTTAAAAAAAAGGCATATTAATATTATTATTCTTCTGAACATTTCCCAAATAATGTAAATTAATGTTTAGTAGATATTTAGTCCCAGGTCATGCTAATCCTGAGAACTTGAATAAAGGAAACTGGACTACTTTTTTCTGCATCTTCTACAGCTTTAGTCGGTGGAGAGTTTTGGCTTATTAGTCATCATCACCTGTGAATTATTTATCAGCTTGGGGGAGGTTCTCTATGCTAATATCTTTACGGTCATTCTTGCCTGTAATCATCTACCTGCTTCAGAAGTATGAATTCCAAGTGGATATCTCCTCAACCACCTGGATTTATGACTGCCTCACAAACAGAGCACAGTTTGTGAGATGCTGGTCAGTAATACAGGAGCAGCGCAGTGGACTGTACTCTCACCATTTCTCTTCTCACTACATCTCAGACTTCCAATACAACTCTGAGTCCCGTCATCTGCAGAAATACTCTGACTCTGCAGTTGTGGGGTGAATCGGCGATGGACAAGAAGCTGAGTACCGAGAACTGATCAGTCAATTTGTGAAATGGTGCAGAAACAATCACTTCATCTTGAATACAAACAAATTTTTTTTTAGATGATTGTTGATTTCAAGTGCAACAGGAGTAAAACACTGTTTATGTTACACCTTTAAGAATGACGCCGTGGTCGATCCTCAGTGCAGCATATTAAATTTTATTCCTGTTGGAAAATAGTGACAACAATCATTTAGTCTCGGCTCCTTGTGCTGGCGTATGACACACATCTGCCTGAC
>JAOXYM010000012.1:11237043-11263264 GCA_028567055.1 Leptatherina wallacei | reverse complement strand
GACTAGACTGGACATGCAACACAGAGGCCATCTACAAGAAAGGACAGAGCAGACTCTGCTTCTTAAGGAAGCTAAAATCATCCAATAATTGTACCATATCTTTTATAAGTCTGATGTGGAACGTGCAATCAGACTTGCAGGCATCTGTTGGGGAAGCAGCATCAGAGCTACAGACTTAGAAAGACTGAACAAACTGATCAAGAAAGCTGGTTGTGTGCTGGGGGGTAACTTTGGAGCTGTCCAGAAAAGACTGCTGCACAAGCTGCTGAAAATAGTGGAAGATTCTTTGCATCCTCTACACAACTCAGTGTAGAAACAACAGAGTGTGTTCAGTGGGAGGCTTCATCAAGTCCAATGAAAGACTGCCATCACCCTTCAGAACTAGGTAAAATCTACTTTGAATTAATCATTTTTGTTTTTTATTTCTTTTAAAACTAATCTTTGGGATTAGTAAAATGTTTTGCAGGATTTACTTGAATGGGCTTCTCTACATTGTTTCATAATGTTGGTAATTTGTTTTATGTTGTACTTTACTTACCTGCATGTTTGACCCTTAAAACTAGGACCCCATGAGTGCAGTGAACATCTGGATTGATGACCTGTGTTTGCACTAAAAGGTGAATTCAATGAGATGTCCTCTGGGTAACACAACTAACACAGGAGCTGTGAAGTACAGCTTTGACTGCCTCTATGATTTTGGCCAAGGATGCTGCAGTGTCTACCAAAATGCTTAAATTGTGTGATTCATGCCATTGTTACCTCTAACAGTATCTAAACCACAGCTTGGCAGGGTTAATGGCAATCAATGAAGGAATTGAACACATCCAGTGGAAAGTGTCCAATGACCGGGAGAATCTATTGGATATGCTTAATGACAAGCCATTGATTTTAGACTTTAGACTCAACCAGCACACAATTTATAATTTTGCATTTAATGATATCGCTTTGGTTTTATCCTGCATAAGGATTCCCCCTCAGTTATTAGGTGAGTGATTTTACATCCACAAGTAAATAGTGTGCTGTATGATTCAATGTGCTTCAGTGTCCTTAATCTGTCCATTAAACACTGTGGTGAAGTGCAGTCTAAACAGCAGAAAGATGAGATATCAGTATGCTGAGTGACTGACAGGACACATGCTAGGAGTCAGGCAACATGTGCAACATAGAAACCAAGTCATTAACAGATGGAATCAACATTTAATCAACCTCCAATTAGTTTGTACTCATCGAAATAAATAAAAAAGTATTTAGTTTAGATGATAACAGTTATAGCAAAGCATTAGTACAAGGTAATGAATACTATTCATGGAACTTTAGCATATTTATTAAAAAAACTCTTACAATCATACAAATGTCTTAACAATTTTTCTCAGATAAGGACTCCTTTTTCAGCTTAAGTGTCACTTAAGCTTAAGTGACCCTTAAGTGTGTCGCTAAGTAGTAAACTTAAGATGATTTTGTGAAAATGGGGACCTATTAACTTGATTTGAGAGTAAATAACACTCACAGCTTGACCATAACCTGTTAACATAAATCAATTGTTTAATTGAAATGTGAACAAGATTATTTTCAGCAAATTCCTGAATTATTGAAAACTGATTAGCTAGTCTTGGAAGGTGATGAATAAATCTAAAATCCTTATCAGGACTAAAAGAATGAGTTATGGAAATTTAAAAGTTTTGAAAAGATCAAGTTAATCATTAAATAATTTTTAACTTGAAGAAAATCCGCTGTTGAAACACAATCGACAACAAAAGGCTAATAAAAAGGTTAGATGTTAACTGAACCTGCTCCAGTTCTCTGCATCTCTATTTTATTTATTTATTTTTGATGATGATGGTGAATCACATTTCCTGCTTCTTCGCTGAGATGTGCCGTCCTCTTTTTCTCTGTTCCTCCTTGGTCCATTTCTCTTTCAATCTTCCCATTGCCTGTCTTTCCATCTTCCTTCTGATGTCTCGGTGGATTTCTTGCCTTTCGGCTCTCCTCTCCAGTTTGATGTGCAAAGTAACCCTAGAAGTGTGTGACACAGACCTGCTCTTTCAGGAGACAGTTGGGGAGTTCAGGGTAGGGAGGGCAGCATGTGGGGGGTCGGATTCTTTGGTACAGAGGACAGCTGTTAATCAAATGGTCAAGGATGAGGTGGTTCTTTCTTCCCACCTTGAGTGGATCTCCCTTTCGACTACAGGCACACAAAAGATCTTGGGAAATTGAAAAGGGAGCACATGCGTGCCTGCACCTGGACAGAAGAATTGGGAGTGTCTTGTGTGAGCTTTTAAGTGATTGCAAGTAGTTAAGATTTTTAGCTTAGCTTCTTCTTTTTTCTTTCCTTTTCTCTGCTGTCGTTGTGTTCATTTCCTGCTGAAGGCTCACAGGAAAGCTTCAAACCCCAGAAGCAGAGGCCTCTACTATCCATCTCTTGCTTCCTTTTCTCTTTTTTCCTTAGTCAGACCCTCCTCTGTACACTTAATGAAGATAGCAGGATACCATTAAGCAAGTGTTTTGTTATTGCAGGAACATTCCTTTCTAGTTATCTTGGGCCTCTCAACTTTCCCTCTCCCTATCTGCAGTGTAAGTTTACCTGCTCTGCAGTTTTATATTCTCACAACTGAAGAAGCCACCCTTTAACTCTTTTGTTGCTTGAAAGGAGGGGGTTATGCTTCATGTCGTGATTTATGCTTTGTCTTTTTCCACAAGAAAAAAATTAATTTGCAGTACCAGTTGAATTGTACAATTAAGACCTATTGCTATTCCTCTGTAACTATCTGTGAGGTGATTAATGTGATTGGGAGGGGATTAATGTGTTGTTTTGAAAACCTGCTGGCAACAGCTGGCATGTAGTACTACATTTAACAGTAACACAGGCACACTGTGCCATAACTCTGGATTAGAGGCTCTGGGAAGACAGGCCTGTCACTGCACACCCATTTTATTAACACACGATACGTTCCCTGGAGTGATGGATGGGTAAATTGTGCGGAGTAGGGACGCCGCTGTTGATCTTTGTGTACATCCTGGGGCAAGCAAATGATACCAGAGCCTAAAGGCTTTGGTAATTTTATTTGTTTGTGCTAATCCTACCAAAATGAGACATTTGAAACAAGTGATGAGAAATGTTCTTTGGTAAAGCTTTGGATGTCGGAGTTTGATTTTAGCCTTGAGGAAAAAGTTAGGTTGATGGATTTTCAGTTTTTGTTGATAAATTTGACAAAAGTGACAGATGTCTAGAATAAAGTCCTTACATGAACATGATGTGATCCAAATATTGTCAAGTTAAAGTTAAGTTAATTAGCTGAACTGGATTCAGTAACACAGGTGTGTCTGAGCGCATCTAACAGACCCATTATTAATATAGCACATTTCATACATAAGGCAAACCAACGTGCTCTACATGAGCCAAAGAAACAGACAAGAGAAAACATACAGTGAGATACAGAAATCAATGGAAAATACATCATCATCGCTATGGTCGATGTAAATATGTGAGAAATTATATTTGTTTAAAAGAACAAACAACTTTCTTTAATTGAAAATGCTGGCAAGACCCGATTTAAATGAGCTAATGTTTTGAGCAGAGTTCATCTTTTCTGGTGTTGTTTTCTTTTTTCCAGATATAAGAAACATAAAAGCTAAATACTGATTCTCCTTGTTTAGTTTGAACTCTAATGGAAAGCAAACTTGACCCAGATGATCTTAGAAGGTCGCTCATACAACATCAGCAGATATGTATTTTAGACCAGAACCATTCAGTGCCTTGCACACCAGAAGCAAAATTATAAAATCAGTCCTTTGGCACACAGGAAGCCAATGCAAATATCTGAGAACTAAAGTGACGTGTTATATTTTATTGGTGTTTACGATAATATGAGCAGACGCATTCTGGATTAGTTTCAGCTGTCCAAGGGATTTTTTTAGAGAGACTTGCAAAACTCCATTACAGCCGTCAAGGCTACTGAAAACATAAACCTCAAAAAGTTTTTTCTAAATCATGTTGAGCCATCAGAACCCTTATTCTAGATACATTCCTTGGATGGTTAAAGGCTGATTTGAGTACTGCTTCAATATGGCTCTTAAAATTTAGCTTAGACAATGAAAATGGCATGACACCAGCTCTTTTCAAAAATCACAATGAATAGTTAATCAAAGCTGTGTTTGATTGCCAGTTTTGACAGTCTTCTGTCTTCTGCATGAGCTCTTCTGTCTTCTGCATGAGTATCTTGTCCTCCTTAATGTATAAGATTGGTCATATTTTCCTTATCATTTCCAAATCTAATTGAAAAAAAAAACAATAAGTTATGTGACAGATTGAAAACATTAACAATTCTGCAGTTTAAATTTTTTTCCCAAAAAAGGAAAAATATTTTTTGGGGACCTATTTTTTAGATTTAGAAATAAGTAGAAGTTATTTGGTCTGCAAGAGTCAATCCTTTTTGGAATTTATTAAGAATATCACAATATCACCAGCCTTATGAAATGAAATAAAAATGAATCGGATTAAATGACTAAGTGAAATGAAAATATAATTCCATTCTTTTCCTGGTATGTTTCAACATCATGTGTGAAAACACTGCTTGCATAATCTTCTTTTAGATTTTTTTCCTGAATCAATATATATTTCAGTGTTGTTTCTCTTAACCTGTTGAGAAGTATTTATATTAGGCACGTTTAACTTGCACTGTATCCACCGGCTACAGGGTTTTGTCTGAACAGACAGGCAGCCCGGTCAGGTGGCAGCCTTAAACCTCCTTTGAAGAGACAGCTCTGCTTACTGGCTAATTTCACTTCGATCTTGCCTTCATCCATCTTTCCATTCTGTCAAACACTTCTTATATAGCCTCACAGCACTGAGCCGTCTCACTTTCCATCTCCTCACTGTCTCATTCTCTCACATTACATAAGAGAGATGGGGGGGTGGGAGGGGGGGGGGGGTCTATTTATTACCCTGCAGGCAAGAAAGTGTCTCAAATTATAATCCTGTGAAATAGATTTGTCCTATTCTTTTCATTGAGGTGGTAGCAGAAGCCAAAAAAGGGCTTTCAGTGTTGTACGATGAGTGATGGGGTTTGCACGCAAATGGCAACACTGATACAGAAATGTGGGTTATGGGAAATAAATGTCATGTCAACATCTCCCTCATTTTGATTGACGGGGCCTCTTTGTAGCCAGAATTAATCTACCAGCGCTGCATTTGTTCTCATTAGAAGATTGGGTGTGCTGCTCTTATATTAATCCTCTTAAAATGGACTGTATCTAGATAGTATAGATGTATTTGTTTCCCTTTAGTGTCATTCTTAGAATCATCTTGTTCTTTGATCTAATACATTCAGGGCTTGTTGGTATTCAACCGCAGAAAGACTGATTGCCATAACAGACAAGTAAGTGTCATTAGTGTTTTAAATATGCACTCCAGCATTTTGCTAGCATGCAACAGCACACATGAGAACATTCCTTTGTCATGACATTTTTTTTTAGGTCAGGGAACAAAATTCACTGTGGATTGTTTAATCCTTTAGAGAGGGTGGACGAAGCCTTTGCTATCATTACTCATTGACTCACATCGATTTTTCTCAAAGTATGAGAGTTTGTATGAATTTGTGGTTGTTTATGTGGGCGCTTTGGACACCAACATTCTTAACTTCATAAAAAATGATATCTCGCCCCACATCATGACGCCTTTTCACCTGCTCAGATATTTGCTATCAACAGGAATGACTCAAACACTCAACAGTCCAACCTTGTGATGCTTTACAAAGCCTAAATTTCTCCGGACTTGAGGAGCAATGTCGCCTCCTTGTTCCTGATGACCTCTGATATAATTTCTATTATTTATTTTCAGGCTCTGATGTGATGAAGTGTATGTAGGTGGGGTGGCTTTCAGGGGGCCCCAGCCTGGCCCTCGTTCATGTGACCAGGCCCTACATGGTGTGGCATTTGGCCTGGTCCTGTGAGGCCCAGTCTGGGAGCAGAGAGCTGATCTGCAGCCAGCCTGGAATGCCAGACATTTGAAGTCAGACTTGTTAAAAAAGAACGAAGGGTGGTAGGAGTTTGGTCAAACCAGCTCCTGTGTCTAAAATAGCCCACAGACTATGTGAGAGGGAGGGAAGGGAGACAAAGCCTATTCCCGTAAACTAGGAAAGGCCAGTCCTCCAACCTCTGTGTGAATGGAAAAAGAATAGACAAATTGTATTTTTCTTGTTTGTTTCTTGTTTTTCTTGTTTGTTTGTGTCATATGTGGTTTTTTTCTATTTGTTTACTCGTCTGACAGCATGTTGTAAAAGTGTTTGTGAACTTCTGTATGGCTAACGCAGCTATATGCACAACAGCATTTTTGTCACCATGGTCAACAGTTTAAACCTAATCACACCCGGGGGACGACGCTGTACTTCAGAAACGGCAAAACTTATTTCACAACTTGACAGATGACAACATGCTTTCCCCTCTCTTACCTCCTGGTCCCTCTTTTTTCTCCATAAATATCTAGCAGTATCTTTTTATTCAGTTTCTATAGTCTTTTATTCTTTCCTAATCTTTCTGTGTCATTCTGTGCTCTCTCTCTCTGATTAACACTTCCAGTATACACACTCTTCCTTCATCATCTTTTTCTCATCCTGCTGTCTTTTGGGGCTTTTTTTTTTTTTTTTTTTTTTACTGGTGTCCCAGCAATGGGCTGAGCCAGGCTGGGGATGTCAATTACAGGACTATGATAGGGCCCCTGCTGCATTATGCATGGAAGTGTCCCACTGGGGGAAAAATGGCCTACAGCCAGTAAGGATGGATGGAGGGATGAATAATGGATGGAGAGATGGAGGAGCGAGACACTATTGCAATCTGTTTCTTACCAAATTGAAGATTTGCCCTGGCTCACACCTCTGAAGTTCATGTCCAAGCCCCCCTCGGTGACTCAGAGTCCTGAGGTTGTCATGTTAGAAAGCACAGGAGGACTTTAATCAGTGTTTCATTTTATGTATTAAATCCCAGTTGGGTACCACCATCAGAGCTCATCTGAGGTCTCTGCCTATTATTCTACACCAATCATCATCAATTTTTTTTGTTTATCAGCATATTGAATCACAACATTTTCTGATCTCACTGCATAGATAAAATGTGTAAAATGTTTGTACATATTTTTCTCTGAGCCTTAAGATACACCACATGCACAGTCAGGATCAAAATATTTTCTAAACATTACAGACTACAATTAATGTTTGCTATGTAGCTAAATGTCAGAAAGTATTAATCAATTTCCTTATTTCAATTTTCAGAAGAACAAAACCACACGGATAGGAGCAGAGAGCAAAGTTAAGCTTTATTACACTCTAAAGGCAATGTGTTGTACAGTTGGCACTCAATTAAAACACAATTAAAGATCACAGACATCAAAAGCAGACACCATACAGGTTCAGCTACTGTGAATTCATTTACATGCTTTAGAGGTGTCAGTCACCAATTCAGACATTCGGTAATTAATCAGTAAGCGTTGTTAACTTCAGGAAAGTATTATTAGCCTCAATGAGAGGATTCAGGCTTTAGAATTTTCCCCTATCATCTTCATGCCGTGTCATTGATTCATTATTTACATAAAATCAATGTATCTTTTAATAGATTTTTTGTTATGGGTTCTCATCCAGATTTACTACCTGTGAAAAAGACATTAAAATAATTTAGTTACTGAATGCATAGCTACTGAATGTATGTTTCAATAAAGCTTATAATTTAAAAACTTTACTGTCATATTATGTCATAAAATATATTGGAAATTTAATGTTAAACATTTTTTGTTTGATGAGGTAGTGAAAGGAAATTTGCTTTAATTTTATTTCCATGAATTCTCAAACGTTTTTAAAAATGTTGACCTGAAGAACTCTCAAACATGACAAACATGACCCAAACATGACAAACATGTATGTACACTATCCACAAAAAATAGAATATTTGGCTTTTTGTATGATGTCAGAATGTACCTAAAATACTCTATAACCTTTAGTGATGAACTTATTTTGACTCACTCTAAACTTTTGAATGCACATACACAACTGTCCAATGAGTGTTTATTGCATAACATACTGTTCTCTAACAAGGTGAATAACTGCAAAAAACCTCCTAAAAAAACAAAAGAAGGTCTAAACCATGAATCAAACACAAATTACTCTGATTCAACACATGACAAGTTAATGAGACATTAAGAAATTTTTATGTTGCAGTATCTATCTATCTGTCTGTCTATCTATCTATCTGTCTATGCAGCAAATTGGAGAAATAGACATTATTTTTCTTGTAGCCGTTTGAATTATTTTTAAGGCACAAATCCCCTTTTTGTAAAAGTTGGAGACGGGGCTTAAATGTGTGTCACAGTTGTACAGAATAACAGAGTTTTGCAGAGGTAGGAGAGAGCAATTTGAACCAATCACTATATATATATATATATATATATATATATATACACACAGTCATTCAAAAAATTATTCATACCCTTCCATTAAAGAAAAGGCAAAATTTACTTTAGCCACTCAACTGGAGTTGGAAAAAGTAATAATAAATAAAAATTTGTTAAATTATAATTTAATGAAATACAACATTGTTTGTTATTTAATTGAGTTAAAAAAAATAATAAAAAACAAACAAACAAACACAATGGTCTTGGACCAATGAGAGCACTTTGCTGATAAGCAGTGGGCCGAAATACCTGTAAACGGGTGCAGAAGTCTGATTGAGAGTTACAGAAAACACCTAATTGCAGTGATCGCCTCAAAGGATTGCTCAACAAAATATTAGCTTATGAGTGACGTAACGTATATTAGTTCATCATATTTTTTGCTTCTTTTTAAGAAATATTTTTATTGAACCACAATTCAGAAACAATGTCATGATTTTCATTTAATTTTTACTTTTGTCAATTTCTGCTTATTTCTGTGACAGCTGTATTTTTTCCTTCTGTAATGAAAGGGTATGAATAATTTTGTGCACGACTATATATCTACGTATATATATATCTGTATCTATATATATATCTACATATAATTTGTTGTCCCTCGTGCCTGCGTTCTGCCATTGGCTGATGTGTACACACTCACTGCACAAGGACTAGAGCCCAAAATATGTCCAAAAGACAGCAAATAGGACATTAAATGGGATTTCTTATTCATGATCCTGTCTATATATGTTGCATTTTCAAGAATATTCTGCTCATCATGCCTAGCAAGAGACAAGTTTGCAAGTTTGCTCAACCAGAGAATTCAAAACTACATTGTGTGAGCAATTAAAGCAGCATTGTCATTCATGTCTAAGCCCTTATTTGAATACTGTGAAAACTGTAGATTGCGTATCAGATGCAATTATAAAACATGAAAGGTACACATGCACAGGGATTGCATGGCATGACTGTGTAAAAGTCTCCTCATGCGTGTATCCCTGACAAGTCCCTGGTGTCAACTAATGTCAGTCAGTGTATCAGCGAACGTGAAAGATGCCGTTGTTATTCATCACGACCGTGGTGGGATGACACTATTTGTCACTGTAGTGATGGATTCCGTCTCCCTCAGAGGAACATGTGCAAGCGCCGTCTCTGAAAGGCTGTCTTTGTGTTTCACACTCACTACCTCTCACACACAGACACACACAAACATGGTGCTGGAACTGACAACAAAGGCGCGCTTATCCAATTGTGGTGGAAGAAGATTAGACTACAAAGAAACTCATAAGGCTAATGTTAGCATCTCCTGCACCAGTGAGAGCCTTTGTTTGTTTAATCAGGAAAAACAAGGAATTAGTTTTGCAATGCTGTCTCGGAAATTATGCCCATAAGACCCCATTCTATGATGTTGACATGTTCCTAAATAACAGAGGACGATGGTCTGCCTTTTATCTGATGTAACAGTCCTGAGGGAAATAAAGAGTAGTGGCATTGCTTAGATATCGGATTTAGTTTTCACCAAAATAGACTTTCTGGTAGACCTGGCCTAACCTATGTCTTTACTCTGTGTTTTCCTTTATAATCAACTTATCTTGCCACCATAATTAGGTTATAGAAAGGAAAAAATAACTCCTGTGGTGATTTAAGAAGCTAATCTGGCCTCGTTGAGAGCAGCTCATTTTGCAGCACTACAATTCATCAATAGCAACAGCATGTGTTCTTCTGGTAGATGTGGGAGTAAACTGTCTGTGCAACAGGTGAGGCAATTTCAACTGGATCAGGTGTTCAAAGTAGGGCCATTTTTAAGACTTTTTTTTATGTAAACACAATTTCTTGTAGCTTTTCTATGATTTTTTTTATACAAGGGGCATGTTTGGCCAATTTAAGTCACATATAAAACAGATGGAGATATTTCCTTTGTAGAGTGTAGGCATATTTAACACATTTGTCACATTTTGTCACACATATAACCTTTTGAGAGCAACATTTCACTAGGGGCTTATATAGCCATAAATTCTCCCACAGATGTCGGGTCAATGGTGGTCTGGACACTTAAGATCTAAAGTGTGAAAAGATCTCCAGACAGTCCGGTGTTGTTATGTGGGCCAGGAGAGAGAGAGGCTATTCATTCACACCTCTATGACCCCTTTCCCATTCTTCTGTTAGAGAATAGCCTTCCTCTCACGCACAGGCAGTCCTAACCCCCTCAGGGTGCCTGGAGCTTGTTACATAAGAAAGGGGGGAAGAATGCTCCAGAAAAGCCTTCAGCTATGACCTTGGCTTTGTTAAAGCTACGCTATTGGTCATCTTATTTTAGTACATCTCACAGGTAAAAAAAATCCCATTTTAGAGCCTGCCATATGAAGCCTTAATGCAGCTACAGTATTTCCTAATATCGAGAATTAGATAAATATTGAACCTGCAAAACTTTTAACAACTGTTTTAATGCACACGTGCTGCTGATCCTTAATAAAAGTGCATTTCGCACTCGAGGTTGTAAATGATTTACTGTCTCTTGGGTTACTTGACAAAAAAATGTTTAATCTTTTTGGTTCATATCGCCCAGCCCTAATACAACCCCTGATAGAGAAGAAATAAATAAATATTTTTTTTCCTTAAACAAATGCTCAGTGGATTGCCATTCTCTCAAATTATGTATCTTACTGACTTTGGTGATTATCTGACTGTATCTAGTGGCTAGCTGATTGACATTTCTGCATGAATTGTCATTAAAACTGGTGTAGCCATTTGTGTTCTCCTCAAGATGGTATTTAGGTGATAGGTTAACTGTTGATATATTGCCCCCACTGAGTCAAAATTTCAATTTCTGTCACTGAAAACCTGCTAAATCCATGGCATTCAATGTTGGCTATAACTAATATATCGTACAGTTTGGTAAACAAAACATGATACTTCCTTGGCATCAGCATATTAGGACTAAATTCAAAGTCTGCAAAAGAGAGTCTTAAAGAGCTTCTAGCCTTGCGTAGGCTCCTAAATGTGATAGTGAGAGATATGTGATAGAAGGCTGTCTGCTTGTCAGCAAAATTACATGAAAACTTCCACACTTAAGTTTCATGAGACATGACAGAGAGGTAGAACATGAGGTAAGTAAGACCCTGGACACAGCACCAGCACCTCAGAGCAGAGAGCAATGATCTTTTGTTCATATTTTATTTTGATTTTAAAACTTTTTCAAAAATTTTCCTTTTATATTGCTAGCGGCACTCAAAGTGCTTACATTGTGTCCATTATTCATCCACTCCTCATATATATATATATATATATATATATATATATATATATATATATATATATATATATATGTGTGTGTAGTTGTTATCATTCATGTTTGTGTCTGGGGGATTTTCTGGTTCAAGAAACTACATCTATATCATTGCTTTACTCAGACTGAAGTTCCAAGGACCCCTCTGTATGAAGTTATTCTCAAAGAAATTTAAATAACCCCTGAATAATTGTAACTTTTGAATATCCAGAAAAGGGCATTTGAACATCTCTACCTCCAAAAGTATATAAAAGTAACTAATGAATAAGGTGTGGCACTCATGAGTTCATCTGAGCAGTGAAGTATTTGCTGCAGGCAAACATCTAGCAGTGAAAATACTTTGCCTGTCAAACTTATAATTTACCTTGAGAAGAAAGGGACATTTGACAGACAGAATGACAGATTTTATGGAGGCTTTTCCAAACCAATTTTTGAAAAATGGGCCTAAAGGTAAACCATTATCTTCATACAATAGAGTAATGTTTATTAACTTGTATTAAAAAACCATTTACTCTTAAGTTTTAATTGATAGAGGCAAACACTAAATTAGGTATATTAGATTTTTCACATCCACATCATTTACTCATAATTACTCATAATTTACTCATTTATTTTCATAATCATATGTTGAATTCCCAAATGTCAAACTTAAAGTTGGGTAAAAAGCTATCATAGTCACCAAATGAAGGCTTCCAACTCAGTTTGTATAGAGCAGTTGGGTGTGATGAGGAAGTCGACCCTAGCTAAACATAATATAGAGGATGGAGAATAGGTTGACCAGTTTGTCACTCGTACATATATATTAAAACACACACATGGGTTAGTCTTACATTACGTGCTTGTGCTCAATTTTCTGTAATCGCAGGTGTGGAGCATTACCTCAGTATCTCTTTTATGTCCTTGTCTTTCTTAGTGTTGTATTTCCTCTTATCCAATCATTTTGGTTGGTGCTTGTTGTCTTGTCTTTCTCTTGCTTTCTGAACCTCCTTGATGATGACATTTAATTCTCTGGTCTTCTAGTTCTTATCTTCATTATTAGTCCCTTGACTCCTTTTCTGCCTTTTGGAATGTATTCACTGCCTTAATCCCTCTTTTTTTTTTTTATCCTTCACAGCATGTAATGTCATGTCATTTGTCTTCCACAGCCCCCATATCATTTTCCTGTCCCAGAGTGTGTTGTTCGGCGAAAGTCCTGCTTCTGGAGTGAGCGGCCTGTCTTTGTGTGGGTCCAGGATTTCTCATGAGATTGCCCACTCCTGGTTTGGCCTGGTTATTGGGGCCAGAGACTGGACCGAGGAATGGATCAGCGAGGGCTTTGCCACTTTCCTGGAGGACATTATTTGGGCCCAAGCACAAGTACAATTTATATTTCTGATATTTTGATTTGTATGTCATGGTAGTAGCTTTTCAGTGTTCTTTTTCTCCAAGTTAAGGCCATATAAGCTCTCAGATATGCAATTAACATGATTTGATCAGGAAAAAAAAACAGAGAAAGTAACTTTATATCATTAGAAATGGAAATCAACCAATAAGAACCAACTTCCGTAATCATTGAGTTGATTATTATTATTATTATTATTATTTAGTGTTAGTAAATATGACAAGAAACAGTGTTAGTAAATACTACTCAATAATTAGTACTTCTTTTTTCTGCAATTTCAGCAACTGCTCCAGAATTTCCTAATTTCACTGTTATAGTTGGAATGCATCTCAAGTATAGCTGGCGGTAACACGGCTGTAGTAAAACCATACTTTATCAAGCTAATGGAGAATCGGTTTATAAAGACATCAATCCAAGTCCAAAGAAAGTATAAATAAGAAACAAAAACACGGCCTCTAAGGTCAGAGGGGCTAGCCAAGCAACATGAGAGAATTTTTTTTATTTTTTTTTTGCAAGCCACAACATAAATCAATAGACATAAAACCTTCAGAGTTGTAAAAATAGTACTCCCTCAAATAAAATGAGTATTCAAAAGAGGAATATCATACATAAAAGGGAAAGAAAATTTGACTTCCAGTGTATGTACTTTACTCTGCCACTTCTACAGCCTGATCTTAGAGTAATTTAGAAAAAGAAAAAAAGCTAAACAATGGGACAACAGAAGTGGGTGTGACGCTGCTCCTTATACTTGGTTGCAACACATGTTTCAACTCTAATCCTGGAGCTGATGTGCATGCAGACCTAATCCTCCTCCTTGCTTTCCCACACCATTTAGACTTGCACAAGTGTTTTTCTTTTGTCTACTTTCTTTTATCATGACAGCTTCGTGATATGAACGCGGCCATTCTCATTCCACCTTTTTGCCAAAATCAATAAGACAGTGACAGAAACAATAATACATTTGTCACAGATTTCTTTGTGTTAGCTAATGAAATTCACCTTTAATTATTCTTTTCCTCTATATTTAGGTTCTGCTTCTTGTCAGCATCTTAAAGATTTTCTTTTACATCCCTCTCTCTTTAGCTCTCCTTGCAAGAGACAACGGAGCAATTTGATCTGAAAGCGCTACTGAGGTGGAGGCGACTCTCTGATGAGTTGCAGAACTCAAAAGAGGAACTTCAGATCCTCAGGTGTGTGTCTACATTCAACTATGTTTTTTGTACATGTACGTCTTCTTGCAGGAGTCAGTATAACTGTTTTATCATGAACTCAGGAATCAGTTCTCTCTTTTTAATGAAACCTATTTATTAAAGGTGTATTGGGAGAGCCATAACTCAAAGTAAATGTATTTACTTAATGAATCAATGCCCATGATGCCAAACCTAAATCCCTATTTTCTACTTTTCCAACTGAGGCACCAACTAAATCAGAAAATAAACTTTTTTAAAACCTGCAGAAAAGTGTTTGGATTAAATGGATTGAGTTGTGATTGACTTAAAACAAATCCCTTAAAAAAAAAAAATCATAAGCGTGAGCTGTGTGCATTCCAGGGATACGGGTGTGGCAGGTGTGGCAAGAAGGTATATTCAGGTGTGCTGCACTGTCTTGTCTTAGAAAAGGTTATCACATGAGGACAGCAGGCACGCACAAATTCATCATCTGATCCTGACAATGTGGGACCCACACCCGGTTTGATCCAGGGTGAAGCTCATTGTCGTCAGAGGATTACAGGTGCAGGTTACAGGAGTTAACTCCTTAAATGGTGAAAATTCCCTCGTTAGCTTTGATATTAGACTGAAGCTCTCTTTTGAATAAAAGGGCTTCCTCACTTGAAAAGACACTTGTGCTTATAGAGTATTATTGATATTCATGCTTGTAAGAGGCTGAACAGTGTAACAGAAAATCGGTGTGTTATTGATTTCATGGCACCTCTGCTTTGCACTTACCTTTGACCGTGTCACTGCACTGATAAGTGTTATCATACCAGTCAAACACTGACAATATTTATAATTAAATTCAATTCAATCTGAATTGTGTCAGCTGTATTTATGCTTGACTGATGATAACAGCAATTTTAGCCATTTGCTACTTTTACAGGTTTTTACGAGTTTAAAGAATTCTTGTCCATCATCCAAATGATGATGGACAAGATATGTTTTTCATGTTAAAAGCTGACAACAGTCACATAGTAACAGATCTAAATGTGGTAGTTCTGAGTCTAAAATAAGTTGTTCTCACACGTGATCATCAGAGAACATCTGGTGAATGTTTGTAGAAAGTCTCTAGACCTTCTGCAGTTCTGAGTAAGTCTGCTGGAGAGGCATTCAAAAAAACTGGAGAACTCTGGAGTGGTGTCTGGGCAGATCACACATGAGACAAGACATAATAATTGTACGAATAATATATATAATAGGAAAGTGCAATTTTTTTTGCTTCTGAATCCAGAGAAAGGTTGCTAATGATGATCTTACGCAAGTGATAAACAACATACAGACTAGCAGCAAAGAGTATGAAGCAGAAACATGCTTGCATATCTGAGGTTTCAGTCATGGTCACACTGTCATTTTCCAGAGTTTTTATTTATTTATTTATTTTTTTAACAAAGGAAATTAACTGACAGGGTAGATTTTACATTAATGCCAGAACAAATGATGCGCACACAAGCGGCCCCTCCAGTGCATGTATGAAGAAATTTCAGGGTGGCAGTGCAGGTATAAAAATGGCTATAATATCAATCTTAAAATAGGAAAAAGTATTTTAAGTGAAAGGGTTAAACGGGGGCATTGAAAACAGTGTCTCAATGTGGGTGTTTCCCGACTAGGCAGACATTCGAGTAATTTGGAGGATCAGGATAAGGTTTCGCTCCTATTGCAGGGTTAAACCAACAGAGCAAAGCTAACATTTGAAAAGTGCAAATAATTTGTGCACTCTCACATACATGTAGTATATGTGTGCATGGATGCTTGTGTTCTGATTTAGAATGTTAAATGGAAACATGTGCTATTAAACCCATATAGAAAACACAAATAATTACTCAAGTGACAAATAAACAAAAGACATTTTTTTATCCTCACGGGTCTTAAAGCATTTTCAAAGCATGTTGAGGCATAAAAGAAGCCTTCTTGCACAATAATGACTGAACAGGTTGAGTTTGTCAGATGCAGCACAGCCTGTACTTAATACATTTGTGGTTTTCCACACCTACAAGGAGGACATAATTAAAAAAAGAAAATTATATATATTTTCCATTTTCAACACAATTTCAATGGAGATATAATTATAGTTTGATTATTAAGTACTATCACAGAAAAAGCATAAAAAAATGTGGCACTTGATATTATGAGTGTATAATTATTAACTGTTTCCCATATGTGTGTTGGAAATTCAGGTTTCATTTTGAAGAAAGATGATTGTCTTTCTTTCAATAAATTGCTGCTTAACCTTGAGACTCTTTTATCACAAGCAGGTTTGCTGAACGTGCAAAAGGATGACATGTACCCACATATATTCAACATATGTGCTAATGTAAAATATTAAGATTTCAATAATAAATGAACAATGACGAAATATTTATTAGAGTTGATGTCATATTTCCCATAATCATTATTGAAATACAGCCAGTTCCTCCAGGAAAAACATACAAATTCACAGGCTTTATCTGAAGCAAAGCATATATAATATAGAAATCATAAATTAAACACTTTCTAGCCTTTTCAGGTCTTTGATCTAATCTTTATCAGTTTTGTAGGAGGTCATGGCTGATAACTGAGGGCAGCATCAGCACTGTTGTATATTAGAGAGATGTTATTTCTAGCATCATGTCTACAAGAGTTTTTGTTCTCAGTTACAAACTCCTTGACATTCCTCCAGCTAAACACTGACTGTTGACCCATTTCCAATCAAATATTTGATCAAATTTGCTCTGGTGTTAAACTTATGTCACATACTTTCATTCATTCTGTATTTTGCATTGATGCTGGTTTTTTTTAATATATGTTTGTAAAATCTGCATATCAATACTGTGAAACTCATTTTAAGTCTATAGTCTAGTGTGTGTAGGTTGTTGTAGATATGAAATGATTTTGCTGCTGGGAATGTGGGATAGTGTGTCTGTATGCAGAAGTGCTTCTGTGGCTTCATTAGAAAGGGTTGAAACCTAATATGAATAAACGCAAGCTGGCCGTCACAACGCAGAGAATTTCTTTGAGAAGTTGTAGGAAGGAAAGGGGATGCATGGAGATAAGCACACCATCCTCAACAGTTTACACACATAAACAGACACACAAAGGCTAGATGGCAGGTTGTTCTTTCCAAGTTCAGTAGGTCACAACTGACACCCCACGATCCAGCAGGGGCCCCAGTGGCCAGTGTTTATCAGTCCATTTCAGATGAGTTATATTTAGGGCAGCCTGGGCCAGACGCCATTCTCCCTGCTGATTTACTGGGCTGCTGGGAGCGCTGCTCTACCTTATCCGGTTTCCACAGTCAACCCAGTGTAATTTGTCAGGATATGGCTCACAGAGCTATAAACCTCTTGTGTTTGTGTGTGTGCATGTGCGCGTTTGACATTAGGCTCTATCAGTAATAGCTCCTGATTTCCTCTCGCTCTTTCTCTCCTTCTCAATCTCAGACACACCCAGGTGTATGCATGGCAACACACACACACACACACACAAAGACAAACACTCTCCCTTTTACACACATGGCTTACAAGCCGGATAAGAGCACCATTTATTCTAAAATACATTGAGCTATTGTGAGACGTTCAAGACAGCGAGCAGCAATTCCTCTTAAAGCTTTAGTTAATCATCTCTGACAAAGAGAGGCAGCAAAAGTCAGGGATTTACACATCCATATACATCCCTGGTCTGGACTCTGAGATGGGTGGAGTTCCTTTGTCTAACATGGCAGTGATGGATCAACAGTTTTTTTTCCCTCTCTATAATGTACTGCTGGTGTCTCTGACACACAAAATGGAACAATTTTCTCTGAAAATGCATGTTCTCTTATTGTTTTTTTCTTTTTTCCTTAGTCTGACACACACCCAGGGGTACAGCACACCATGTTGACTTTAAAAGAGCCTTTTTCATCTTATCACCACTAACAGACAGACATGGGCATTATGGACAGTAGACTGGGCAGAAAGCAACTTGGAAAAAAAATGGTCATACAGTTCTTATGACATTTAAAACCAACTCTGCATTACAGTTCACATTTTACAAATTTGGGTCCACTAATAGGCTGAGAATATTTGCAGCTTTCTATGTACAAACCAAAAATCACGTCATTGGCCGTTTTTTTTTCTCACCCAAAACATTGACTTGGCATACATACATGCACGTAAACACCCTCTGATTCATGATGAAAGTCCTTGTAAGAGCATCCAGGAAACTGATGACTTCCTTTCTCAGTCCAGGCAGCAAACCAAACATTCCTGTCTATCTTCTGTCCTCGATTTCACCCACACCTCTTTCCCTTTTTCTTGTCTACCCTAAACTACTTCATCTCCAGCCTGTCCCCGCTCTTCTGCTCACCATGCCTGAGCAAATAGACCAAATGTTTGATCAACCTGTGGCTGACGCCTGAACTCAATCTCATAACATTAAATATTGAGGTTTTATGACATGTATACAAATCTCTAGTGTGTGTCTTTGGTCTCTCTGCTTGACAATGTGTGTGCACATTTGTGTGTCTGGTCTTGTCATGAAGCGGGCCTCTGAAAAAGTGCTCGCCAGTGATGAAGGGTGTATTGATTGGTGGGCCAGGCGCCTGCGGTATCGACTTGGTAGGAGGCTGATCCTTCAAGGCCTTCCTATTGGCACACTGAGTTAATCTGCTCATCCTGATCAATACCAGCTAACTGAAACTATCATTGCACGACGTCCCATGTCAGGGCTTTGTTTGCTAGGCTTTTATTGGTTTTATGTGCGTTTGTTGGTGTGTTTATGGAGGATGAAGGCGTGATTTGTGTATATGTGACAGAGAAAGTGAAGCCGAGTGCGTGGCTTTTTTGTGCTGCTCGCTTTTTTTTCAGAAGTGTTATATGTTTGCTCCATGAATCATGGGCAGTAAAGTAAGAGCACAGTGCTGTGAGGTCATATAAACACCATAGTATGCTATTATAAATCTACAGCTTGATTTCCAGCCTGCCTCCGGGGAAGCATGGCAACTTGGCAATGTGTTCAGCATTGAGAGATTGCCTGAGTGGCTGGATTTAGTGTTGCTGACAGTGTACTCTTGTTCTGTTGAAATTGTGGTTTTCCTGCAGCTAAAACGTCTTTAACGGGGGGATAAATAATTTTTTTCCCTTTTGCTCATATTCATACTGTTTTTGCCTTTCAATTTTATTTATGTCCCTGTGTTATTTTCTGGATTTCTGCACTTTACACCCACTTAATTACCTGTTCTGTCATCCTGTATAATTTTGTTTTACTGCCCCTCTTGTCCTCCTGCAGACCAAACATGGAGAAGACGGGTCAGGTCAGTGACTCTGGCTCCTCCACAGTTAAACATGCTCTCAACCCTGAGAAAACCTTCATGCAAGTCCACTACCTCAAGGTGAGAGATTAATAAGGTAAAAGCAGGAAGAAGGAAGAAAATAGTCGGAAGTTACTGGGAGAAAGGAAATGAAAAGTCTGTTCACAAATCAAATGATAAGAATAATCTAAGTATATCCTTCAAGTTCCTCTGCATCGTAGTGATGGATTGTTATGTTGTCTTTATTTTTTGTGTTCTCTTTTTAGGGCTACTTCCTACTCAAATTTTTGGCCAGTCAAGTGGGAGAGCAGCAACTCGTTGACTTTTTGAGATTATTTGTGAGGAAATACCACGGGCAGCTTGTTTTGTCTCAGGTGAGGCTTTAGTTTAAACTGATTTACCTAGAGGAAATTATTGATATTGTCTTGAAAGATTTGATCTGGGATGCTTTGTACATTGTAAATAAAACCAGGATGCAGGGATCTGCAAATAGTTAAAGGCTTAAATTTGATTGAAACTAATACAAAGAAAAGATGTCACAACTCTGAAATTTTTTGTTGTGAAAAATATTCCTCATTTTGAATTTGATACCAGCTGTAGTCTGTGAACTTGAAAAAATTATTTGCTCCTGTTTGTAAAGTAAATGTGTTTCCATTCTAGATTAACTATAGTGTAGCATTTTGACCACTGAACTTTTCAAACCTTTTTTTTTCTTCCTATTTTAAAGTTTTTTTATGCCTCAAATGTTTTTGGTGGGTGACATGTTTAGATTGCAGAGAGATTTGTTTAGCTTTTGGACTCATTTGTTATGGAGCCATGCTGTTTTTGTAGCATTTTTTGAATAAGAAAGTTCTTCCTTGAAAAAGACATTGGTTTGGTGGCAGCATATGTTATTCACCATAACTCCAGACATGCTGTAATGGACCCACAGATGCTAGCATTTAAAGCGCATGCTGATATGAACATTGGTATTACCCTTTACTCTGATATGAGGGATTTTTGATTTCCAAAGACTGCTGTACATCAGTCCATCTGTAAAGATGTTTGGCCAAGAGAAGGCTGCAGTGTTTCTGGATCTTGTTCCAGCAGGTGTTTTGGTGGGAAAACATAAAAAAAAGAAAGAAAACTTCAGATACAACATTTGCAATACTGTTTAGGGTTTGAATGATTTGCAGTGATTCTGTTTTAAATTGATTTTACACAGTGTCTCAGCTTTTTAGTAAACTACTTTGTTCAGTCTTTGAAAAATTTCCAGCAGCTTCTCAGATTGAGGACTGTATATCAGCTCAGCAACTTGCGTTTATTCTTCTGGGGTCACGCAGTTGAGTGATCACACCTGGAAGTCTGTATTCATGTGTGTGTGAGACATGTGATGTGTTCCACCTGGCTCCTGTTTCTGCTGTAGCAGATTGAATCTTCCCACTAAATAATGGATGCGTAAACACTGTTTGACCTTGTACACTTGACTTAAGATCAGGTATGCCTTTCTCTTTCTGTTTCTCTTTCTCTCACATCTCGTTAAATGCCTCCATTTTTGTCTGTTCTTTTTTTAACAGGATTTCCTGCAAATGTTCCTGATTACTTTTTCTGACATAGAGAGGTATGCAAGTCACCACGATTACGATGTGATTCATGAATAATGTAAAAATGCATCGGTGCATTCAACCCATCTTAGTTAACACTAAAATTGTAGTGGTCTGGTTCCCAGTTCCAGTCAAATAAGAGCTATCTTTACTAATTAGTTTTCAGTTTTTGTATAGCTTTAACACTTTTTTATCCTTAACAGATGTTAATGGTTTTACCGTTAATAGATTTAATGTCTAATACATGAGCATGTGGCGATTTGCCCTCTGACTAATCTGGTACTGGTGTGGAAACATGGCCAACAAAAGCTCCCAACACCAATCCTGTTAAGTGAACAGTCTCATCCTCTCTCATATTAATTGAAGTGTAAAAGGATAACTGCTCCTCCTGCTCTCCTTCTCTCTAATTCACCCTCAGCCTCACTGTGTGTGCTTAATCATTCAGTTTTCTATTTCTCCTGATTGGCTCATTAACCTCTTCCTCTGCATCTTTTTGTGTGCCTCGTTCTCTTCCCTCTTCTCTCCCACCTTAGCCTTTCTTTTCTGACTCCTCTCTTCCTCAGCAATCAGTTGTCTTTTTGCCTTTTCTGTCATGTGGAGCATGCTGCTGGACTAGCAGAAATTGATTGAATTAAACGGAGGGAGTTGGGTACAGTCAATATTTGGATCTGGTGCCTTTGTCAGTAAACAACACACAAGAAGAAAAGGGTTTAGGATAAGAATAGGCACGCACTGTCGAGGGTCATGGCTGCCTTTCTCTTGGTCATGCATACTATTCATTCCTCAGACAAAATAATCTGAATAACTCATGTAAAAAAAATTTTTATCTGTGTAATTTCAAATGTTTTTTAAATATTGTTATTCTTTTCATTTAATTCAAATTCACCATTTTCCAGGCATCACAGTCATCACATTGATGTTATTTTTTGTTTTCTCTATTAAGACGAATAACAAGTTATTTGCAATAAAGTTTGGATCCAAACATTAAAAGACGGGTAGATAAGCACCTCAAATTCTCTTGGGAATGATAAATCACATTTATCTCTATGCTTTGTTCTTACAATTCAGCTCCTCTTGCCAAGACCGGAAATTTTCCTTGTAGTGAAGCTGCTGATGTCAGTGTAAATTGGAACATGACATCCTCGTTCAGATTACATTCACTGTCTCCATCCAAAGTAAACAAATAAACTGAATTTATATAATATGATAGATTCACCCTACTTGGACACGGCCTTGATGTCAGTCATCCCAATCTCTTTTTAACTGTGCAAGCACTATCAACATCTTTTCTGTGTACTCAGTTATTCACACAACTCTCACAGTTAGAGTTGTGTGTTAGCTTTGGAAGTATAGTTTAATTGTTATACCCTGATCCAAATGGAGCTTTCGATTTGAACTGGGAAGTATGGAATTTCTAAATATAGAATTGGAATTGAAACAAAATGGAGCACCTGACTTGCACTTTACCATTTTTAGTTAATTAGCTGACTATTCAGAGCAGTGGAACGAGAAAGAAAACCCAGAATTTCAGACACATGGTAAAACTGGTGCTACAGCATTGCACGATGTTAGAAAAATTGATTTAAACCTAATACAGGCTCTTTAAAAAGCATGATTAAACATTACTGTGTAAAAGATGCAAAAGTGTGTTTGCTTTCGTGGAGCAGGTTTCTGTAGGAATGTATTTGGCAAATGTAGGAATCTGTAATTGAGCTTCAGTTAAAGGAACATAACTCAGGAAAAATGGGTATCCAAAAATGCAAATGAGAATGTTTCATTACAAAATAACCCCTTTAATGGGCTGAACGTCACGGTACACAGTAAAAGCTTCAGACTGGGCAAATGTGGAATTTTTTTGAAGCACAGGCGGTTAAGATTGATAGTGTGGTGAATGGTATGCTGTGTGGTGACTCTTCCACTCTGTGTGTGCTTTTAGTGTATACTTTACAGTTTGCATACATGCCGACTTACTTGTGGAATGCATACACATTTGTCTTTGCAAATCAGTTTAGTGTGTGTGGTATTTCACAATTTTCATGTGCAATACCTCCACTTTGGAGCTCCATCCGCTGCACCCATGCAAATACATATTTGCTTGCAGCACATGCATGGAAATCCAATTCATTGTCTGTATATGCCTGTTTGCTTGACCTTGTATTGGAAAGCGGGCGTTGCCCCTCTTTTTGTTTAAGGTGTTGGCCTAAACTCATGTCTGCCATGACCCCTTACAATATTTTCCCAGAGACATGTTTTCAAAAGGGTGTCTTGAGCAGTAACAATCATTGCTTTAATAATAGGAATAATACTAACACTTGTGTCATTGTGTTCCAGAAAAAGCCTCACCCTCAGTGCTATTTATTCTGACTGGCTCGATCGACCGGGAATTCCAAAGGTATGAAGAGTCTTTCTGTTTTTTTCTTTTATAACGTATCAAAATTTAAACGACAAAATGTTGCCTCACTGGTTTTGGAAGTCCAAATGACTAGTAAAATTACAGTATATACTTACTTTTCTCCATAAATCACAGCAGGACTGGCTACATTTAGAAGCCACGTGTCCAACAAAGCAGGGAACTTGTAACAGAAACCTTTAGTGTTACTGGAAGGAATGAGCTTAATGTATAAAATGACAATAGAGGCAAAGCATTTGTCTCCATTTTGAACAGCTATGAGTTATATCCTCCTATTAAATGAAAATAACAGTCTCTATATACATACTTCGACTTAAATGATGTGTGCCTGTTAGCCAGTAGGCATTTAGAAAAACTGCCTGATGATGATTAATTTACAGATATCAACATGTTCTGGCATGATCTTTACTTCAGTGAAAAGCGTATACATTTTCTTGCCCTTGTGTTGATGAATTACAACATCTATTATCAGTCCTTTACTGTATCTAGACAAGGTGTGTGTTTCTGCTCTGCCCTCATATTGGAAAAAACTCCACTGTCATAGATTCTAGGATTGCAAGGTTACATACACACTCACACAATCAATCCAGTTTGACAGCTTCTTCAATTCCTCCATTTCCATGGTAACTGATCTTAATTACCACTGCGTGTATGCACGTTGTTGTGTGTCTGTTCTTTCTTGTGTTGCTGTCTGGGAACCTTTACCTTCTAGATTACGTGATGATGTAATCAGAGCCCTTCAGGGGCCTCTGAGGGTGGGAAGGACAGTGTAGATGGGCTGCTGTTTTCTCACACCTGATTGGATGATGGCTAAGTGCACTTGCGCTGGCTCTTTTTCTTTTTTTGTTATTTGATGTGCCAGTCACTGGCTAATGAGATCAGCTAGATCGATTGAAACCTTTTACGAATGCAAGCGCTTGTGTGTTGTGTACACAAGATGCCAACGCTAAATCTAAATCTCTCTGTTTGCTTCTCTTCATCCCCTCTGCCTCCCATCCGTCGCTCTACAATGTGCTCGAATTGGAGAAAGGCAGGAAATGGTTCGGCCTAATAATAAACAATGACATTAACCAATCCTGGAGTAAGAGATGTGGAATGAGAGGGGCCTATTTTAGACCTCAGAGTTTAGATGAGTAAGCACACCCTTCGGGAGGATGGATGTAGACTGAGATACTGTGTTTAAATAAAGGCCACCCTTGGTCTGCCAGAGCTTTCAGTCTGATACCTTTTCCTCCACATTTAACTTCATCTATTACATTAATTATTTATGTTTAGCTTTTTCTGGCTAGGTTATTGATAAATGGCAGTTATCACAGCCTCATATAGGTGCTGCTGCTTTTCTTAGTATATCAGCATGTTATTACTAAATGTTCTTTCAGGCAGAAACTGGAGTTGGATTTTATTCATGATTAAGCCTGATCAACTTTTATGAAAGGAGTGCCAGTCCCCTAAGGTCATGCTCTCCCTCTTTCTCTGTTCTCTGTTGTGCATTGCATTGTTTTAAATCGAAAGGGCCAATACTACCTCCACAAAACAACATCAGTGACATCAAAACATACCCATCCTTCCTTGTCATTTCTGAAATCAAATTATATCAGTGTCCTTTCCTGTTGCACAGTAAAACAAAAGAAAATGTGGCAGTGAAAGAAACTAAATCTATTCCCTTTCAGCACTTTGCAGTGCTGCTCCAAATAGCTCCAATAAACTCTTTAAAACTTCACACAGCAAAGTGGTCTCTTCGTTGTAACAAAAGCATTTCTGTGTGTCTGAGGTAAAATTGTATTTTGTTTAGATTTACTTTCTAGTCTTTAAGCTTCACAGCTGCAACTATTTAAGGTTTTTGTTGACCAACAAAAACATGTGCAGCACCCCAACTTAACTGAACAGAGTAGATGGTAAAAACTGATAGAAAAAAAGATAGTTGCACTAGAAAAATGTAACTCTTAAGTTTGTCCAACTTAAACAAGACTGTTTGAACATGGATATGTTAGTTGGACTGAATTGAGGCTCTGCATTCAATAGGGCTAACACTCGCCCAGGTGGAGCACATTCTCCACAGATCCCATCTTAAGCTTTGACCTGGAAGTAATAGAAGAAGCTGGCACACAAAAGATACTGGTAACAAAAGTATACTCTTGAAGGATCAGAAGATCAACTCATGGCTTGGCACGGTACTGATTTACCACAAGCTATTTGTCAATGGTTTTGATCTGTGACATAGACCACAAAAAGCCCAGTACTGGTAAACTGAGAGAGGGTGTATTACCACCTATTGTAGCAGAGTTAGACATGCTTCACTCAATAAATTGATTCCCCTTATGTGCTTCTATACTGGGACAAGGAGAGTATTTTAATGAAATGACCCTGCTGAGATGTAACCATAACTTAACTTTACTGTGCCTATGACTGTACTGAGAGTCTGAAAAGTATACAGTACAAGCATCAGCCTTTCTCTTTTTCCCCAACAGTCCATCTGGGTGTCAATCACAAACTTCATTCAAGATCAGTGTTCTTGTGGTCATTTTGAAAATGATTTAATGAAAAAGGCAAGGCAAGTTTATTTGTATAGCACATTTCATGTACAGGACAATTCAAAATGCTTTACATACAAACATTAGAAACATTACAGCGGGGTGCAGAAAGCATTAAGAAGAATTAAAAACAAAAGTATTAT
>JAOXYM010000012.1:11224029-11236943 GCA_028567055.1 Leptatherina wallacei | reverse complement strand
AGTCTCCTGGTGAGATGGTTATGTAGATCTGTGTGTCATCAGCATAGCTATGGTAACATATTTTGTTGTTATTTATAGTTTGAGCGAGTGGGAGCATGTAGATGTTAAACATTTTAGGTTTCAAAGATACCAATTTTTCCAGTCATGTTTATATTATCTTTCTATTGCTCTACCTTATTCATATATGGTCACTTATGACTCTGTAAGCCAAGATTGCCTAAACAAAAAAAATCCCAGTGGCTACATGCTTCCCTTGCATTTGCTCCCAGGTGACAACACTGATACATTACTAATTTGAATTGAATAGGTCACGTGATTTTTTTTTTTGCTTTCCTTCTGTGCTTGAGAGTGAGGGGTGTAACTTGTACATGCTGCCTAATATTGATTCATGACTGAAACCTACAAAAACAAAGGTGCAGGACCAGTGAGTTGGAGGCAGACAAAGGGCTTGCTATTCAGAGGATAGTAGTAGAGATCTAAGCAGCCAAAGAGCTATGTACGGTATCCTGTTACACAATGCCAATTTACTGCCTCAACACTCACTCCATTCTATACTGCCCACTCCAACACCTCCCTCTCTCTCTGTACCTCTCTTGCCGCTGGAGTACTTTTGTGAAATAGTCATAGAGAAGTGCTTAGGCATGCAGTTATAGTACTGAACTTTGCGTGTGCGTGTGGCTATGGCAACGATTGTAGCTGGAAAGCTGTGCACAGCCATGTGTGCGTGGGAATGTCTGCGGAGTGTGTATCAAGGCTTTAGGCTGAATATGATGCGCTACTGCTGTTGTTTTGCTTGTTTTTGAATCTGTGTGTGAACGATGAGACGTAAGCCTCCATACGCTCCTGTCTCCCATCCTTTCCCTGCCACACCAACACAAACACATTCACGCGCAAAAGTCACCATCATCGCTTGTGTGTGATTCACTTCACTTTAGCAGTGGTTCGGCTGAAAGCTTATAAGATGAGATAGTAAGTGTTTTGTGTTTGTGCCTACTAGCTGCTCTCATGCGTAGGTCTGTGTTTGCATGACTACCGCTGCATTTTCTGCGTGGGTGTGTGTGTGTGTGTGTGTGAGAGAGAGGAATGGCTATGTAGAGGACTAATGATGGACTAATATGTCCATCATATTGCAAGTCAGTCAGGTGATTTTTTTCCCCCCTTCCTCCACCCCCTCCACATTTTTCTCTCTTCTCCTCCACTTTCCTCCTTTCTGTCATCCTCCGGAGTCAAGTAGCGAGTTTCCGTCAGAGGAACAAGTGATAGCGCTCCCACCTCCTCCCTCTCCTCTCTCCCTCCCCTTCCTGCTTTTCTCAGACTCTCTCTCTCTCTGCCTCTGCAAAGCATTCCACTCCGTCCTGATCACTTGCCCCCGGCTCACTGCTTTCCCTTCTCTGTCGTTTAGTGGCTGTATGAAAGGAGTGCCGTGTGGTCAAAGGCGAGGCCGGTGGAAGAAGTCAAATCAGAGGTAGGCACTCTCTCTTCTTTATATTTTATTTTTTTCTTCTCATCTTCGCAGAGTGGCAGACAGACTCAGGGGCAGCTCTCACATTCTCAATGTCTGAAATGTTGGCCATTGAACTGCTTGATGTGATTATCATCTGATTCTCATGAGCCTCTTTTTCCTTCAAGTTAAGCTGGTGCTTTCTCTCCTCGCTGCTCCTTCTTTGTTTCTCTCTTGTGCTCTTTAGATGTTTTATTTTCACAGCCTTTTGATACCATCTCTTATCTCTACCTCTCTTTCACTTCGTTTGTTTCTCTCTTTCTCATTTGCTCCCTGCTTGAGTCTCTCCCTCTGTCTGCCCCTGAGTGAAGTGCGGCACACAGTGCTCTGCATCTGTTGCGTGTCATTCTGTGCTGCCTTTTAGATTTCCTGTAAAGCTCCCATGTTGTCCTTAATTGCTTTGCCTATATTTTCAAATCCTCCCATTTGTCTTTCTGCTAAGATCATTCTTAATCAAACATGAAGGGATCTAAGTTTCTGTAAACACCAAAAATTCTTGAGTGACTGCATTGTAGAAATGACTTCTCAACTTTGTGTTGGGTTTGAGTGTTTGGATGCAGTTTTGTATTTAGTTAAATTTTTATTACTGCTTATTTTGCTATGTGAATTTGTGTGGAGAAGAACTGTTAAGGACACGTGATAAATGTGATTTCTATACTCTGGTCTTTCGCCCTTTTGTCCCAGACGGCTGTTAGTGCTGGATATAAATGTTGAAAGAGTAAGAGCGGAAAAGTTGGAATTAATGGCATCCTGTTAGAGGGAAGGAGCTATAAACCGATGTACATTTTACACTCCAATAAGAGTTCCAAAAGTAATTTCAGTGTTTTCCTGTTTTGTTTTTTTTGAGTCAAAAAATCTTTAAGTATTTTTTCTACTTTTTTTTAACTTATTTTTTGTCTCACTTTGCCTTCGTGTCATTGTTACACCTTTATGATAACCACTGTGATTACCCCCCCCTTTTTTTGTCCAATCCTCCCTCTTGCTGTCTTCCCTCTTCCAATCGTGCTACTTTGCCGTCTCCTCATGTCTACCTCTCCACAACCTCCTTTTTTCCCGCCTTCACCACCTCACCCCCCCACCATCCTCCCTCCTGCAGGTTGTAAAATGGATTCTCTTCAGTCAGAGTCACCAGGGGAAGGGCAGAAAGCGGAAGAGAATAGAATCCAAGGTGAACTACAAAGAGGTAGGCACTCTGCTGTATTAAGTTTTCTTTCTGTTGTCCCTCTGCTCTACTTCTGACTCCTACATGTGCCCCCCTCTCTCCATTGGAAACCTCTTTCTTAATAACTAGTGCGCGGGGTTATTTGCTGTGATTTTTGAGATCTGCTGTAATTTTGTTTGCCTGACAACACAGTTATCCTTAACTCTGTTTATGTGTTGTGTCTGCCAGGACAGACTAACCTGTACTTTAAGTCTGTGTTTATGTTGTCCTCCGCTGACGTTTCATCTTTTAAGAGCTTGTATACATCACATACCGTGTGCGTGTGTGGTCATGGTCAAGGTGTATGTGTTGTCTGTGTTTGTCTGGGGGAGGCGGCCAACGTCAAGCCCTGACATTCAGGACTCTCTTTGACCTTTACCTTCCCTTAGATCCATCCCTTTCTTCCCGTACTTCCTGTCAATTTGCCGTGGGTCTCTAAAAAAGTGCTATTAAAAATCCAAAGAAATATGGTTTTGCCTGCGTATGTAGTGTTAATTAGGACTCACTGGAGATGGCTAATCCCCTCCACCCACTAATTGACACACGCACTTGCACACGCCTGCATCATTAATGAACGCACACTGATCTATGAGCCACAGAAGGCCAGAAGTCATTAGCTAGAGAAGAGCTGCTTTTATATATCACTTAGAATATGCTCACATAGACTGTTGGAAACCTTTTGGAAAGATTGCACATTTCATGCTGTAAACAAGTTCGGCAAGTGCTCCATGCTGTAAAGGAATACAATTTTTACCAAGTTTCCCATTTTTTTGGGTCTTTAAATTTCTCTTGAATATTTCCAAGTAGATGCGATGTGAGCAATATAAATCTATACATATTTAACCTGCATCTGAAATCTATTGGGCATCTTATGGGAACCTTCAGTTCCTGTATTGTAGTTTGGAGTGCACAGTGAATGAAATGCCAGAGCAGCCCCCTTCAAACCACCAGATACCTACCGTCTGGCATATTTTACAACATACACACACATGCACACAAATACGTTCACTTCTAAGTGGCAGCGAAAGGGCCTCTTCCTGTGGGGGGCAGAGAGTGCTGAAATCAGCCTCATGAAAGAATAGCCAATTACTGTCCACTTGGCCATACACAATAGTGAGAAAGAGGAGGGAGGGGCGTATGGACGGACGAATGGAGCGGGGTGATATAGGGGCGGGGGCGTGGGAGGTTAGCGTTTGAAGTTACACCATAAAAGCCATTCTGAAAGGAAACACGGAGTGACCCCCCCCTTGCGCCATCCACTCCTCTTTCCCCCTCTCTCCCCTGCGGCCCAGCCCTCGCTTCTCTCTTCCCCTATGCCCCCCTCCCCTCTCTTTGTTTCTCTGAACAGTGAGTGCCCCATGGACGGACCAGGTGTATTTTATATTACTCCTTCATGTACTTCAAACGCCAAACAGACCCATTTCTCCTCACCCCCTCCTCTCTTGATCTACCTCTTCTCCGTTTCTCCTCCTTCCATCTACCAGCCTGTTGCAAGGCTATAAATCACTCAGCAGACCTGATCACCGAAGGGGAGGGAGGGCGGTTAAAACACAAGAGGCAGGAAAGCTAGAAGGAGAAGAAATAGTTGAGGGTGAAACAGAGATGAAGATATGACTGGAGCATGGAATGAAATATGAAAAACACTTGATGCTGTTGTTGAGAGTTGTGTGTCCTGGGTGGTTATCTTTCAGATCAGTTCAATTTGGAAGGAAAAATATGTTTAGGCCGCAAGATGATGAGCTTCAGCGGAAACTAACAAAAGAGGGGAATTTGGGCCACGATGCTTGTGGAAAGAGAAGATATAGGGGATTATTTTATGTAGAAAAAAAAAATACAAGCCAAAATAGGGAAGACATGGTTTTTGGAGCTGAGGACTGAAGATAGATTGAGAGCAGGGGTGGATTAGAGGATGGTGTGAAATCCAGCAAGGTGACGATTCTGCTATGGACATATGAAAAAAGGAGAGAAGCAAACAAGAGGTGAAATATTACAGGACTGGTGAGACGATGTAAAGATGGTAAGGAGGAGAGGGAAAAGATGGTGAGGAGGAAATGTTGCGTTTAAAACTAATGGCATCAGGGATGATTAAGGAATATACACATTAGTGCACACCATGGTACAAACCAGACACCACCCACACAGAGCAGCCTGGTCAATATTATAGAGTCAAGGTTTATTACAAATATCTCCTTGTCTTAGATTCTGTTATTGATTCGCCAGCATCTTTGTGTGCATGTCTGGCTTTTTTAATGTACACGTGTGACTTGCATGTGCATATGAGATAAGTGTGTATGCGCCTAGAGTGTGTGCAGAGGTCTGTAGAGGGATATTAGTCACGCCCGCATGGTAATGGGCCTCATTTTGCTCTCATTTTCATCTGCGGTCGTCGTAATGAGGGGGTCCATCTGCCCCTGCTGATCAGGACAGGAAACCCTGTAGGGAAAACTTTGTGAATAGCAGGAGTTCTTGGCCAACTACTTTACTAATGACATACTTCTCTGCTCTGTACAGATGCACTTTGGAAGTTGTAATTGATCTGAGTCTTATATCAATCAAATAGATTCCAAATTAAAATGCCTTGAAGATAGCATCATAATATGCCTTAACTTTTCCAACAACCTCAGTCCAGCTTTGCTGTACACTGTGTCTAGTAATCGGAGGCTTTGCGGAACAACTGACCTGTGGAATGGGTTTAATGGCTGGCAGATGGAGCCGAGTCGAAATTACATTATTTTCAACTTTAAAATCATATTCTGATCTGCATATTTGGAGTTAATGTTATAACTGAAGTAAATGACCTGCATATGTTAGATTTTATAAATCTGCTTTACATTTCTCCGTTAGAATACAGTACATTTGATGCAGTTAGTCAAGCTGCCTTTGGTGCAGATGTAATCAGGTCCTGTATATAGCAAATGTTTACACAGCTCTTCCCCTGGATAAACAAATTCCAGGAAATGTTGCAATCCTGAATTCTTGTCATTCCAGCTGAAATTGTTTTGCACCACACCATTTCTAACTGTACACTGCACACCTTGGTAATTGCAAGGGTGTGCCGTTCTCATGTCCGTCTGAGTGATGAAAATTTGCTTAACATTGTGGTCATAATTATAATTTACCAGATAGTTTATTTAAAATATAGGAGTCTAGATTGTTGTCAATCAAGCTTTTTTGCATTGTACATTTAAGTGTATAATTATCCACAGTCTCTGTAGAGGCTCAGAATGACAATATGTCTCAGAACATTTTTATCTTTCTTCATGAAACGGATGCATCTCAACAAGTGGGCAATAAGCCAGACTCCATCCCTGTATCCTTGTGTACTCATTTGCACCCAAACAGCAATCTGCACCATGTGCGTTGATAGAAGAAGTAACTGTGTGAACATATATCATATGAATCTCTTGAAAAAAAGTATTTACTTAGATTATCCAGATCAGGAGATAACCTGTTTTAATATTCATTCATGTATTATATTTCTCATTATATAGCAGTTCACAAAAGTTACTGTAAATCCAATTTATGAATAATCTCAGCAGCTTGGGAGTCAGACATAAATGTATTAAATTGAAGGTAATAATGAAATAGATATTATAATTTGTTAGCGGTCTTGTTAAAATGTCCATTTAGTGTCTGTTGTGGGGCTTTTTTCTGTTTACCCAGCTGTCATTGTATTGCCGTTCATTTCCATTTTTGTGAGCACAACGTTCAGATCTAAAGCTCTGAAGCAGCTACTAAATGGACCATGCAGTCCTGCTATGCCACAGGGACAAAGATGCCAGCTTCTATTTTAGGAGACAATGTAAACCCACAAAGAAATGAGCTGAATTTGAGTGGTGACTGAAATCTCTTGTCTGGTAATGAAGTGTGATGTTGATGGTTGAACAGGGGAAGTGGCATTGGTAACTGGAGCTGCTGTGTGGGAGTGTAAACAGGAGGGAGGGCATGATCAAAAGGCTCTTCACTTGGGTGGGGTTTGCAGGTGGTGAACATTACCCAGCCATAAGTAGAGAACTGAGATAAAAAAAGGGGGGGGGGTCTATGTTTGGTCAGAAAATCTGGTCATATTTTGACTCAGAAATAAACCTCTGTTAGATGAATGTTTAGTAGTCAATTAGATGTCACTACTTTCATGTACACTCAGCCATATTTGGCAATGTGAGCTCCACCCCATGTGACGTTAAAAAGGACACATCTGGTTTTCCCTCATCTCGCTCTTCCAATCTCCCAACGCATTCTCCTGGTTTATTTCGTCGTCTCCTCCTCCACTTCTCTTAATCTCATACACTTTTTTTCACTAACTCCGTCTCACTTTGTCTGTTTCCGTCTCTTGCTGTGATTTATTGGCAATGAATCAGGGATGAGGGAGTATGCCGGAGGAGAGATGGGAACATTCAGGGAAATGGCTGTTTCCGGCCAGACTTCACATCAGGATGGGAAATGGTCAGAAGAAAAGTGTGTGTGCGTGTGTGTGTGTGTGTGTGTGTGTTTGTGTGTTTCCCCATCAGTAAGAGCGACTGGGGACCAGATCAGGCCTGCTCTGGCTGACTCCACTATCAGGAGTAACAACCCTTTAATTGGCTTTAAATGAAATCTGATTAAGCGTTGCACACATACGACAGCCCGTACTGGGGGAGTGTAAAATAATCCATCCTTGCCCCTAAGTAATGTTTAAATGCTGCTATGGATAAGGTGATATTGAAGTGATGATCCATCATGAATTTTTATGGTTATTCTGATTTACTTTAATGAGTTCGAATCATTTATTATCTCCTCACAGCTGTATGTTTTCTGGGCTCTTTTTGTGGCTCCTGTTCCAGTGAAACTTTGTGTTGTGAACCTGAAGGCTTAGGTGCTGTCAGGGAGCATGCCAAATAAACAGATGGACTTTAAAAAGCGATTGCAAGGAAGGGAGGTAGAAAGGTGAAATAAGTAGCAATGTTCAAGTCTCAGATAGAATCATGAGTTTTTGGGATTTTGTGACTAAAACCTGTTTATATCACATATCATATGGACCATCTTAAAGATGTTCAAAAGATCTGGTGGTTGGATGACATATGTCTGGTCCTGTTGTCATTAAGCTAAATCTAAAGGTCAGGTCACAAAGGTTTTAAATTGTGGGGAAAAAAATGCTAATCAGCTCTTTCAAGCAGAAATCCTGTAATGAGTGATTTCACTCGGGGGGTGATAGAGCACAAATTTGTCGAATAAGATTCTGCTTTTATAGCATCTGATTTTATGCAGCTGATCCATAGAAATCCACCTATACTGTTCAGACCGCTGGAGCTGGAGTGTCCAAAAAAGGGAGGGGTTCCACTTTAATCCGGTCTCCTCTGCCAGAATTTAAGGAGTCTACGATAGAAAGAAAGTGTGTGTGTTTGATCTGAAAGAGAAGGTGTACGAGCCTGGAAAGAAATTCAAATGATTTTATTTCCTTTAGTGCAAAGGACACAGAGAAAACCTACTGTGACCAACTTATGCTTACTTGGTTGGCTAATTTGTTAGCAACTTGTAAACCAGCCACATGATTTCCCCGTGAGTGATCCCTGCTGTCACAAAGCACTGATTAACTTCTCTGTGGAATGTTTCTGATGTGATTGGGCCATTATAAGCAGTCAGAGTGAAACAAGGAATAGATACAGTGGCCAAATGGATGTTTATATACTTAGAAAATTGAGTGGGCTTTACTCTCCCTTGAATGAACATAGAACTTTCCACAAAGATACAGAGTAACTAGCCAGTGGGAAAAAGTAGCTAGCTAGAGGGATTCAGGAACATGCCTTATCTTAAAAGCACAATCTTGTGCTTTGGACATTAATTTAGAAGATCTGAGAATAGCCTACATTTTTTTTTTTCAGCTGAAAGATTTACACAATGACACAGCAGCACACATACAAATGGCTCACTGCATTCCTTTGAAGAAACTAGATCCTTCAAGGCCCTGTGCAGGTGCCTGGATACACAGTGAGATGGTTAAAGTGACAGAACAAAAGGGAAACTGAGATACGATGAGTCAAAGACATCTAAAGAGACAACAGAGCTGGATCAAAAACAACAGATCAGTAAAAGGATCTTTCTGCCTTCGTCAATTTCTCTGGGATCTGTTGTGGAAAGTTTGACCGGGAAGGGCAGATTGTACAGGAATCAAGGGATCGTTGTGGCAAACAAATGCTGTTTGATCAACATTACCTGCCCCTGAAACTGTATGGGTCATCTGTGTGATCTATTGAATAAATAGATTTTTAAGGAAATCCAGTGCACAGAACGGATGTATAGCTAGTCTGCTTCTGTGTTACCCAGCTGAATGTATAACACCTGTAACTGGTCATGCTTCCTCTAGATGGAAAGTTGAACCAATGCAGTGAAATGGCAGGATATTTCTATAGAAAGTGACTTGAAAGTACAAGCTACACACTTCCTGGCAGTCATGCTGATGGAGCGTAAAAACGGTTTTCCCTTTTGATAGGTCGCAAAAAAGCTAGGCAAGAAGAATGAGACAGGGGGAAATTAAAATTTACCAGCAGTGCAAACGTTAGAGATGGAAAGATTCATGTTTACAGTTGGGAGGAGAGGAGATGGCTCCATTTGTGTTGCGTTAATGAGGGAGAGACGGAAAGACAGTGAGAGGAAGAAAGTGGCAGTGTGTATTTGTCTCATTTATCACTCACCAGCAGTTCTGTGTTCAGGGTCATTTGAAGCTCACTGCCTGTCTCATCTCGTCCGGGGACTCCCTGCCGTCTCTGTTTATGTGTTTGTGAATGAGGAAGGGGGGGTATTGAGATCACCAGTCAGGGCTGACTATGCTGACAAGCTATTTCACAACAGACATGCTTGCTCAGAAATACCACTTTGGCCTTCATGAAGAACACACCCTCATTTGCATGCATGCACACACATTTGTATTTGTATCTTTATGAGAACTCTTCATCGTATAATATATTCTCTTGTCTTTTACAACTCAGCATAATGCCTAACCTAAATCTTAATTCTGAGCCCTTAAATTAAATGTCAACCATCAAACTGGCTGTTTGAATGCGTTTCACAAAATGAGAAGAAGAATTACTCCCAAGGCCTAAAATTTCAATTGGTCCTCATAAAGATGGATGTAGACAGACACTCATAAAGATGCGAACACAAAGTAAGGTGGCAAGGTACGGTGGAGACGTTGGAGAGTAGCTATACAGTTAGAGATTAGCTTTTCACTAAATTGGTGAAAAAAAGAACACACACACACAGATATACACACGCACACGTACACTTGCATTCTGAATCCCAGAAGCATTTGAGTGCCATTAAATTGCAGCTGTGTTTGTCTTTCCAGCACACATGGAAAACACATCAGGGACAGACAAAACGAGAACAGCCTGTGGAATATGTCTCCAACAATCCGCCCAAAAACAAGTAACCCCACTTTGTCGCTCATGCCAACGTTCACTTTTGGAGTCCATTTGAACACAAATTTAGACATTCAGTGCAATGCAGTGCAATAAAACGCAGCACGGCGTTGAGGATGAAACGTTAAAGCTGGTGACACCTCACATATGTATTCAGTGGAGAGTCATAGTCAATATCGGGCCGGGCTGTAAAATGGAACTGGCTTTTTAGTGGTGGGAAATGAATCAATACTTTTCACATAAAACCTGATTTAGGCGTCACCTTGTCGCTTACTGTATGTAATGTCGTGTCTGTGTGTGTGCGTATGTGTGTGTGCATGCGGCAAGCTGAGTGCTTTAACATCTGTCTTTCCTAGTAATGACTGGGGAGGCTACAGCACCCTCAGACAGACATGACGCACACTTCTGCTTGTCAAAAACACACACACACAGATACACACAGGCATGCATGAAAAGTAATGTAAGCTGCATGTGCTCCTGGACCCAGCTATTATTGAAATCCCTGCACATGTTATCAATAATACAACCCAAAGATCTGACAGTGTTAGAGGTACTGGTGTTGACTTAGAGGAGGCCTAGCTTATGATACTGTTTCATCATTTGTTTGCATGTGAATGGGCTTCTCTCTGGCAGTGGTATGACTTAAGTTACTACAAACCTTAAGCTCAGAGACAGTCAATGGTCCAACTATGATTTTATGAAGTGCTTTGTTGCTTAAAACCCTGTCAGTGCAAACACTCCTGCACTGATGCCACAGACAGATGAAATATGTTATTAATTTTCCAACCATCCATTATCTGAAACATAAGCCTGTGAGACTGAGATGCAAACAGTTTTTATTTAATCATCTGGTTGAGGAAATTTCAGAATATGAGAAACTAAATCCAAACACACAAAGTATTTTCCCTTTTTCTGTCACACAGGACAATGGAAGCAGAAAATCATGACAATTACAAGTTAAAACAAGGGAATTTTTGGGATTATTACTTGAAAAATGTCTCTCACAATTATTTAGCTTATGTGATTGATACCAATGCATCAAGTCCTCCATAACTAGTAAAAGTCCTGCCTGTAAATTTTATTGTATTTTCTGCAAAATTAATTAAAGCATTTAAGTAAGAATCCTGGTGTGGTCCATCAATTTGGTGTTATATTTATAAATTTGACATAATTTCAAAATGTGAAGCATCAGTGTTAAAGCAGTGTGTCACTATTGCTGCTAAAGTTTGAGTTATATCCACCAGGATAAAAGAAGAGTTTGTGAGATTGTTGTTAAGAAAAGAAAAAAGAAGGAAAAAACTATATCTTTTTCTCTAATCTTTAAGGGCTGGGATATACTTGCTGCTGGCGATGCGTCCGTGTAGGCATCATGGCTGCCACGTGTCCATTTTCAACATGAGATCTTTGTTGTTAGCTGAAAAAAGACCAGAAATACAATGGAGCGGCAGCTTGACACTTCCAGAGTACAAGTGCTGTATACTCCCCCTAGCGGTGCCCTCCGGTATTGGCCGTGTTTTGCCTTCGTCTTTTGCAGCAAGTATAATCCGTCAGCCGTTTTGTGTGCGCAGCGCCGCCATTTTTGCGTTGACCAAGGGGCATCTGCTGCCGTCTACTGACACTGACAGCAGAAAGAATATCTGGATAGAGAAAGAAGAAACACCAAAGAAACACCAAAAAAGTCAGCTAGATTCCTCCCCATCTCAGTACTGTAATATGTTGCTGTACAAGCTAGATCGTTCCTTGTAGTCAATCACTGCAGATAAAATATTTATCAGATTTTTTTTCAACGGTATTAAAGATTATTTAATCAACCACTTAGCTTATGATGAAACTCACTCAGAGCAGCAGAGCGGCTCTGAACGTCACCTGCAGCAACGGTGTGTCTGAATTAATGCACCAGCGGTTACGCCAGTTTCATAAGAATCTTCTGAAAACTATGATAAAATTATTTATATGAACTGTGGTAGAAAACAAGTTCCCAACGTGTCTGATTTAAGGCTCCAACATCAACATAGTGATCATCCGAAATATGCCAGCATGAAGTACAACTTCTCATAATAAAACCTAGCAACTCATTTTACGCTCATTTATGAGGCTGGAACTAAAGTTGTTTTCCTTGTGTTGCAGGTTTACGCTTTGTAACACATCACAATATCTCCCACATCAGTCATTTCATCTCAGCAACAGGACAGCCCCGCGTCTCGTAGCAATAACTAGCATAATAAAGATGACTTGCTGCTAAGATATAAGCATTTTCATGCAGAAAATGACCTGATTCTCATTAGAATTCATTAGGGGGGAAACTGCATAGATGGCGGACGGTCTACTTCCAGTGTTTGCGCGGATTAGTCTATACACACAGTCGTAGCAGAACATTGGCGTGTATGCTTGCGTACACAGAAAGTATATCCCCGCCCTTAGTGGCACATTAAAATATTTGAACAAGTGCTTAAATATAACTATATTAGAAGTTTGGGGGGATAAATTTGGTGATAAATTTTAGTGGAAGTATGAAGTAACCAAAAGGTTTCAGCTCTAGAAAAGCTCTAATGGTCACATATTTCAGAGAAATTGAAAATGTCTCTTGCCAGGAGGGAGAAAGTGGCATACAGCAAAGGTCAAACGACACATGAAAAATTATTTCTATGATGAACTTGTCAAATAAAAACAGATAAGCAGTTCTACTCATACTGTCAAAGGCTGACAGCACAATGTAGACTTGTAATCTTTATCTTTCTAAAGATCTTGTGCTGTCTAGTTTTAAACAGTCAAACAGATGCAGAGAGAGAGGGGGGGGGGGGGGGGGGGGGGGGAGCAC
>JAOXYM010000012.1:11189080-11209419 GCA_028567055.1 Leptatherina wallacei | reverse complement strand
CACACACACACACACACACACACACACACACACACACACACACACACACACACACACACACACACACACACACATAAGTACTAGAGCAACAGTTGTATCGTTTGTGTGTGTTCAAATTGGTGGTCGAGGAGAGTGAAGGCGGGACAGTGGTGCGGTAATAAATGAAAGAATGTCACTGTGTAATTGCATGCGATGTAGAGAGTGGGGCCCTGCGAGAGGAAACATAGTAAAGGGGGGGGGGGGGGCACCAGGCAGCTGCTCTGCCCCAGGGCTCTCCCCAGGAATGTTACCAAGTGCAGGGAACAGCTGCTGGGGCCATGCAGGCCAGAAGGGCAAGGCTGGCACTAGAGGGTCCACATACTGTACACAGTTGTGTGCACACTTCTATGAATACAACACACACTCATTCCCTCCTCATTCTAATATGATGAGGCAGAGGGCCATTACACTTTAGCTGCTTTTTGAAAGTTTATCTGCTTTGGGTGTGAATAAAGCTTACCATATGTGGAACCTGAAATCCCTTTTGAGACCACTTAATTTTAAACCTTTGTTTACTGGGTTGCAGAAATAATGTAAGGATTTAAACATGGAGCGTCGTTTTGTTTCCAAAAGGGTGCAAACAAAGAGAATTTATCCTTTAAAAGAAGCTTTCAGACACATCAGTTTTGCTCCTTTGAAAAAAGAAACCACCTGAAAATGAATATCTGTGCATTGACTTTGCCCAAAGCTGAGCTGTTGAAATGATATCAGTCACTAAAAATCCCACGCTTGGTCACTGAATTCTCCAAAGGACTAGTTTATTATCCTGAGCGTATGGAGATGGTGAAAGACTGAAACACCCACGAAAAAAAAACAGCCAAGGGAAACCATCCGGCTTTAAAGAAGTGACAGTGCTTTAAAAGATTTTTCATCTGAAATTTTTTTATCGCTCCTCTGCCTCTTTTATCATCCTGTCTTCCTACACTATGAGAGTACATCCATACACACACTCACACACACACATACATGAACACCCACGCTACCGTGTACACTCAGAGCAGATGATGAAGGATGATGGGTGCACAGTTGTGGCAGGGACAGAGCCAGTCTCTGATCTCTCCTGTAACCGCGGCAACAGAGCTCCTATTGATCCTCTGGGAGAAAGGCCAGGCATTAGCTTTCACACACATTTACAGTAAAATGCACCCATACACACACTGTGAACACATGCAGTCAAGGGGAATAAACTGGTCTTTTTAAGATTGAATTTTAGGTTGAGTTAAACCCGTGATTCTGGTTAAAACTGTGGGAACTTTTCAAAAAAGAATTCATTAAATTAAAAATAACCATCTTCGAGTTGATGTAGCCAACTCTCAGAAGTTTTGGATGTGTTTTATTACTTCTGACATAAACAGTGTCTCTTTCAATGACAAAAAAAAATTGCTTCCCATTAATGTTTGTGTTGTTTTGGTTCCAGGTTCGGCATCGCTGGTGTGAGCTGGTGGTCAAGCATGCATATACTCAGGCTTACGGAGATGTTGAGCACTTTCTGGTTCATGATCAGGTAAAATGCATACAACACTTTTCTGTATTCCAGTGAAGGTAACATTTACAAGACTGACAGAAAAGTCTGATTTATATGTGTGTTGCAGGCTATGGGTGTGTATCTGTATGGGGAGCTAATGGTTCAGGAGGATCCTGAGCAGCAGGCTCTGGCTCGTCGCTGCCTCTCATTAGTCCAAGAAGAAATGGACCAATCGGCACGCAGAGTGGTGGAAGAAATGATCTTGTAACAGTGGAGGTGAAGCCTCATTTTCATGGTTCAGCATGTTGTGTGTCCAGCTTTGTTTTCTTTCTTTTTCTGGTACCAGCTTGAATGCACTCACTCTGAACGTCAGTTAGATTTTTTTTTCCTTTTGCTGGTTCATTTCTTGCACCCATTTGCAACTTCAAATCAGTTTCTTCTCAGCTCACTAGAGATAAATGTGTATTTAGTTATCTTCTATGTGTTTACTACAAGATGTCTGATGACAGGCGAGTGACTTACTTCAAATATATCAAGTATAATGAAGCTCAGAAGGCTTCAGAAACATTTTGGGGTAATTATTGTTAGATGTCTGGGTTTGTTTATATTTCTCTGTATCAAAACTTTATCTAATAAACGATCCTGTGGTGTGCAATGGCGCCTGGAAAAGAAAGCTCTGCGTTGAATAGATCCTGATCCCATCTACCCCAGCTGGCCGTCCACACTCAAGTCACTTGGCTACCTATGCTGCACATTCCTTGCTGAGCCCATTGCATGTGCGTGTGTGTCTACATGTGTGTTTTGTAGAGTCTGAATGGGGCCTTTTCCACGGTTTCACAGCAGCGCCGTCAGGATGTGTTTGTCAGAGAAGGAATTTGGGAATTTGTTCCTCAAACAAACGAGAGAGGGAAGACAGAAAAGGAGCGTAAACGGGTCATTGAGCATTTTCTGAGGGGCTCAGGATGATCTCCACATGATGTGGAGTGATTTTTACAATATCCACCCTGGAATTCCTCCTGTGTGTTGTATATGTATAACTACAAATGTCAGCTAGTGGGTTTCTGGACCACTCTGAACTGTGAGGGGTTTATTGGTCTGACACTATATGAAGGAAAGAGGGACAGAAAAGGGAGGGAAAGAAAGAGGAGGAGAGACGGCAGGTCACTTTGGAGTTTCGGATCTTTTCACAGCTGTCCTGTTTTACTGACAATAACCTTTAGATAATGGCAGCAGGCCGATAATGGATTTTGACCTGACAATTTAAATAGAGCATCTTTTCTTTAAGGTTATTGATTACAGTCGAGTACTGTGAATAGGATGCTGCAGCATCGTTCTTCCCTTTCAACTGAAACACCTCCTTTCTCTTATTCTACTTTACTTTTAACACATATTTGAAATACTTGAGTTTGTTTGTTTTTTTCATCATATGAAAAGTGTGACACGACATGCAACAAGTGTCCTCACACAGAATCTAATTAGGGAAACTGGCATCTGACTTTCTAGACTAGATTGTGGGGAAACCAGTTCCTCTCTCTTCTTAAACCTTTTTATAAAGCACCTGAAAATATTTTTGGCTACATATTGGAAGCATCAGTAAAAGTTAATAGCTTTTGGTATTTTGCTTTCAAAAACTCAGAAAGTTAATTTGACCTGTGTGTTTTTTAAGTCTATAAAATGTCAAAACATATGAAAAAGCTGCAGTGACAGAGGTGATATTTAGTTTTGTCCAAAGATCAGCAAGATTAAACTTTTGTCATTTTTATTAGATGGATGAAACATTCTAGGTAAAATGTTTACACATGAAAGCCTTGTAGTGTGAACAAACAGCAGAGTTATACAAAAAAAAGACACCAAAACTATCAAAGATGAAAAGCAATTAACTGAATGAATGAAAAACAAAATATAAACATTACCCAATTTGACATGCATCCAGCTATGTAATGTTACTTTAAAACAATGAAAATAAAAAAATTCAAATCAGCCCATGGAATACGAAAAAAATTGTGTTTTTTGCACGATATTGGAGACAAATACAAAACAGAACCTCAGTTCTCATCTTGGTTGGAAACAGGAAGTCACAGCAAGATGATGCTCAGTGATTTTGACTGAACAGGACTTAATACAAAGTAGATGGCAGTTCATTTTCTGCAGATCTAATAATCGATCATATACTATTATATCATGCAGTTTTTGATGCGAGTTGTGTCCAAATGAACAAAAATCTCTCTTGAACCTTGTAAACAAACAACCTGTAACGCTGTCATCAGGCGTGCATAACTCAGGTCTGACTAGTACATGGAGATTCTTTACATCATGCTCTCTAACCTGCTTCTAACCAGACTGTATGCAGAAATAGACAGGTCTGAATTCAGATAAATTGTTAGTGCTGTATCATAATGTTAAAACATTAAAAATGAATGAATAGCCATTTTTTATTTTTAGAAAAATGATAGTATTGCTAATACTGCAGCTTTTATTGACATCTGGCTTAAAACATGCTCTTATACATCCAGTTCAAAATGGCAGAGTAGGTGTTTGTACCCTTGGTAAATGCACGCAGTGTTTTAAGCTCTGCTAGATAAAACGTGTCCACATCAGCCTGAGTGACTAACAGCACTGAATCCTTTTTTAGACCTCAACGAAGCTGTCACAAGACAGGCTTTTATCTCCAAACACAAACACACACGGGTTTATGCATTTGCACAGGGGTGCGAAAGGTTTTCTCGACAAGTGTTTGGCATCTGGTTCAGTCCTGATAAATCTTTCTGACACACACACAGCACAAACATACGCACGGCTCACACATACGTACACAGCACCTATCTGTCTGTGCCTGCAGATCTCTCATCATCATCTGTCACTCTCCTCCCTGAGGAGGAGTACAGGGGAATGACATGAAAGAAAAAGAGAAGGTTTCACGGATTCATTTCCCAACTTATACTATTGCTTCTCATTGGGTTGACCCAAACAAGCCCATGTAAACATCAGTTGATCGGCTGAGATCAGAGATCTCTCTCCAATTAAAATGATGGATGAACAGACCTCCTCACTGCCTTTTCATTTTGCACTAGAGGGAGGTGGATTTATGTTTCACCGCTCAGTTTGTGTTCCCCTATTGTCCTTTTTTTTTAAGTAGAGCAGTCTTCCTGTACCCTTTTACACCCTCTTTCACACACACTGTACAGTGGGATTAGTCTGAGGCGAGCTGAGAGGGTTTTAACTGAAAACAACATGTCTGTCAAGGTGCGCTCCGTGCTCTGTGTTTTTAAACCTAAAAAGCACAACCCTTTGGAGGAGTGGGGTGGTCTGCCCCTTTCTTTTTTCCCTTCTCCCCTCCCTGCTCACCCTCTCATTCTTTTTCTCCCCCGGTACATGCCTCTGGAATCCCTCTTGATCCACTTAATGAGGGGCATATCGCTGGGTTAGCCGAGCGTGGCGAATGAGAGACGAGGAGTGGGGTAACCAAGGAAATAGTGTGTGAGAGCGAGGCAGCGAAGATCTACAGGTCTGTTCTTTCACGGCCGAGATCTGATGGAAGACATAAGGGAGAAAAACTGTGAAGAATAGCAGAGAAAGTTTGTAGTTTCAGGGTGTTATGGGTTTGCAGAGGACCGGAGCTGGACTCGCTCATGTGTAGTTTAAAAAAAAAAAAAAAAAGACAGAGAGGAGATCTTGTTCTTTCATGTCTGGGCTGTGAGGGTTCCTGGCGTGCTGATTTGTGACTTATGATAAAAATCACATTGCCAGGGATTACCACACAGCCCTGACCCAGCCGGCTGCTATAGCAACCAGAGCCTCTTCTTCTATATACACACACACACACACACACACACCCTAGAAACTTAAAAACTGAAGAAGACGTGATTATGTTCGGGTGGATGTAATTATGTTTAAGGAGCTGGAGACTTGGAAGGGAGGAGTTGGGGGGGGGGGGGGGTGATGATGGAGCTCATCAGAGTGTGTACACATCAGTCACATCCACAGGTTTTTGTATCCTCTCTCCAGCCAGACACAGAGCTTAGCTGATTGGTGAACAGTGATTGATTTCCTCTTTGTTCACAGTGGCTAAGTTCTGCACCTGAGGAGAGCATGACCCAGACAAGCAGACAATGAAATGAAATGAAATGAAATGTGCCGTCAAGTTTGTGCGTGTGGTTTGTAGAGCCTTATTTTCTCACTTTTGGTATCTATATCACAGAGCTCTTTCCACTTTCTCCTCTGCTCGCTCCTCTCTCAGTCCTCCTGCATCTCCTCTAAACTTTCTCTTCTTCCACTAATTTGATTTCAGTGTTTCTCCCATTTGGTCTCCTCGCTTACAGAGCATGCCTGTAAAACCGTCTCACTCACTACAAAGAATTAAACACACCTGCCTACTCGCAAATTCTGAACACTGTGCAATGTTACTAATGAGCACCACACTACGCTCTCCCACTTTGTCGGCTGTCCTTTCATCTTCCTCTCTGCTCCCGCCCCTTCGTTGCTGCCTCCTCTTAGTTACGTTTGTAAAAGCTAATCTTGCACATGATGCTCTTTGCAGAGGGCTAAGTCTTTCAGGAGAGAGTATATACTTGAAGTACACATGAGGCCTGAGGAGACCCCTTTTCTCTACTTACTGGTACTGCAGTAGTGGCCACAATCATCCTCAACATCCCTGTTCTTCATCTCTACAACACTCTTTGTATAAAAGCAAACCGTTAGTGAGACTTTGCAGAAATACAAGCAAGACTCACTAGTGGTAAATTAAGTTGAACTGAAGCAGCAAAGTGGATTAATTTTTAACCTGTGTATTTATTTGTAAAACCTGACTATGATCTTGTCTTAATGAGTGATTTCCCTGCTTTTTTTGCAGGCATATCACAGTTTAAGAAGCAAATGTATCAGAGTCTCTGGTGAGCTTGTGGTGTGAGGACTTGTGGGGTGGAATTTTTGATGTATAGTTTAAGATCCACATATTTCTTTGCTGCAGGGGGAGACACACATAAACCCAGCATGTTTGGCATGTTTATTTCAGTTTCTTTGACCAGTTCTGTGATTTGTGCTGGCATTACATGTGAGGAAATCCCATGACACGGAGAGATGTGAGGACCTGTTCAGTGTTCAGCTGTTTTCATGAAGTGGTGATGAACATACAAATGTTATGGGGGCAAATAGGGGCAATGGGCAAAGGGGTTCTTCAGCAAAACAACCATATAATAATTTGTGAATGACAAGCTCATACTGTTAATGTATGTTACTGTATGTTTATAAAGGTAAATAAATTCCAGCATTTTAATAAATTTTCCAGAGCTCATTGAAATAATCGATAAAAAATACATTATTTCAATTAAACATGAACTGCAAAGAATCTAGCTGCAGCCATCATTAGTGCATCTGTACATATCCTGAAAAAGACATGAAAAATGTCTACTGTGTAAAAAAAGTCCATGCATGATGTTAAAATCTTCCTGTGTGAACACGAGATGAAGATCAATTTAGGGTTAGAAAGTAACACCACACATTTTGGATCTGGTGACTTGTTTAGTGAACATTTTAAGTGAATAGTTTGCAATTTGAGATCATTCCCAATCTTAGATGAGGAGATTCTTATAACTTAAAAACAATGACAGCAGCCAATTAGCCTGACTTAGCATAAAGAGGGAAAACATGGGGGATTGGCTGTGAGCAAAGTTTGCAAAATCTGCCTGTAAGCGCCTCGAAATCTTCTTCGTTCAGAGTTTCAATACAAAAGAAAGACGTCTAAACTGACTTTCTTTAGCCCGTTTTGGATATTTAACAAGTTTGCAGTGACGACAGGAATTCTGTGCAGCTTAAAAAGCAAGACTTAGAATCAGATTAGCTTTTCCTCTAAGGTTTCAAACTTTATGAGCTAAGTTAACCTGTTCACCTCTTCATTGCTAAAAAAAAAGAAAAAAAAAGAAAATATGCCAAAATGTCAGACTGTTCCTCTAACTTGTCATGTCAGGATACAACTGTGTAACCTGTCTTATAAAAAAAGGTTGATATGGCTATCACAAAATCACTTCTCAAAAATATTCCTTTAAGTACTTTAGAGTGCCTCAGGTTTTAAACTTAATATTACTTTGGCAGTGAAAAGTGTTGCTCAGGCATTCCAGGCTGATATTTATTGAATTCTGATCTAATCTGAGCCTGAGGCAGCCAAGATACAGAAACCCATAAAGCAGGCGAGTTTTCTCACACATTGCTGCAAAAAGAAAACAAGACTGAGGCATCAAAGATGGAAATCTTGATAACAATGTCAAGGTCCTTCCAGGGGTTGGGTGACACTTTCATTTTATTGGACCAATTAGGTGTTTTTTATAGAGTGGATTCAATGTGTGATATCAGCCTCTCTTGTTTTGTGTCAGATAGGAGAAAAACAACGCTGGGATCCTGTAAAAGAGCCACAGGCTTTCTCAGTTGCGTTACACCACATGCGTTGTTTCAGACACTGCAGAGTGTGCTAAGAGAAGACTATTGAATTAGTTCCAGATCAACTTTAACACAAAAGCAGCACAAACAAAGCAGGAATATAGTTTATCATGCAAGGGTGGCTTTTCCTCGCTCCTTCTACCAACAATCAATAACTCTGCTTCACATGATCAAAGAGAAAGATTTGTTCTGGAAGTGTTATACAACAAATTTCATTTGCATCAAACAAATCAAAGAAAAACTCATTCCGGCTAAGTGAACTCTTCAGGAAACACACAAGCTGTGAATATCTGCAGCTGGACCGTTAAGTGTGTGTGACCGAGACCTTCGAGTTTAAAATCCTGACCCACAGTAACTCAACGTAGGCGTAGGCTGCCAGAATCAGCTAATTGTAATGCAAATCTATACTGTTCAGCTCCCTAATCATAACAGTGACAGATGGCCGAAAATGAATTTTAAAACTTTTTGGTAAGAATATGTGCTGCAAAGGAGGTTTTACAGCTCTCTATATTCACTGCGACAAAATGGCGACTAAACGAGGACAGATGTGTGAATTAGAAATGAGAGCCATGTGGAGCTTGCCATTTTTAGACCTATATTTAGGGCCTGTTAAAAGAGTAATGACCATCAAAGGCCTGTAAAAGAGAGGAATTGCCATCAGAGCCTGTATCTAAAAGGTGATTTATTACACTCTAATGGGAGGGAAATGGTTCTCCACACATCAAAGGATAAAGCAACATTGTATAAAGCCCCCGAAAATAAAGTTATTCGCCCCTCAACACCCACATCTTCTCTTCATGCATGTTTAACTAGACTGATTGTCTCTTTAAAGCCAAGTATTTTTCAAAGAGCTACTGCATTGGAATTCATTTCAGAGTATACATTTGCAACTTCTGTAGTTTTAAGTGATGAAGTATACATGCATGTTCGTCACAGATGGTGGTGGGCTGTGACTGTGATGGATTTATCATATAATAATTTAGCATTTTTATGATCAGAAACTAAAATAGTCTTGCAGCCAATATTGTAGCGGTAATCTCAGACAGCTCCTACCATCCGGCTCCTACCATCCAGCTCAGCTGATGCTGAGCTTCCAAATGAGTTGAGCGCACTTTTTCAGCAGCTGCTGAAATCTAACTATCTCAATTTTAATGAACCTCTGGTTTCTTGTAGATTTTGGAAAGTGGAGGGAGCACTGCTTGACATGGCAAGTTTGTGTTTCTTTTTTTCTTTCTTTTTTACTTCATTACAGACACAGAGAGAGAGAGAGAGAGGGAGAGAGAGAGAGAGAAAAGGGTGGTATATAAATGTTCAAAACCAGCACTTAATGAGAAAAGGACCTTTGGGCTGGGATTCTTGTGCCTACTGAGCTGATAATCAGTCTTATAGAACCACTGGCTCAGTTCAGCAGGAACAGGAGTCCAGTCTACTCACCACTGGACCAGAAGCATGGAGCAACAGACTTGTAACACCTTGCAAACAAATACTGCTATTCTATAACAAATGAATTATAAGAGATTTTATTTTTTTTTGTTTTCTTAGTGGTTGTACAGTGTTAATAAAGAGGGTGCTGTGGTTTCCATTTAACTGTTACCATTAAAAAAATATATAATGTCATTAAAAAAGAGTTCAGTTTAAATCTTCAGGCTTTTAAAATATATGGGGACAAAACTATGACAAAAAACATCTATTGTGACAGGTTGGGCCAGTTTTAACAAATCTGTTGGGTCTCTTTATCCTACCAATAAATCAGAAGCTCTTTTTAAAATCATTAATTTAATCCACTTATGACTTGGTGGATGTGCTGCTGGAGGCCAGAGAAAGTATAACACTCAATTTTATAGGAGCAATTTACGTTCAGTATTTTGCCTGAAAGTTTGGCTGTTTTAAAAAATAATAGGTCTTCATCATTAGGGGGCCATTGACATTTCTACTTTACAGCACTGATGGCAAAATTCCAATATCATTCCGATTAAGACCTTACACTGAATAAGACACCGTCATGTAAACAGTATCTTCTGTTGACCTCATCTCAAACTCCCTGCTAATCCAGACTGTGTTAACTTCATTGTACTATTACATCCAGCATGTCCTAAGTTCCAACAGAGTTGGTGTCAGACAAAAAAACATTTTGGAGCAAGGAAGAAAGTAACACTTGGTATGTAATTAATGCAATGAGGGTGCGAGCCATTAATGGGCCTATGCTCTGTAACATGTACAAAAATATATAAATGGAAAGTCTTGTAAACATCATAAATGGAATATTTTCTCAAATAGAGTAAGGTTAATAGTTGGAATATTGCTGGGTAGCTCTTCTCCTCTGACTTGTGAGTTTTCTTTATATAATTGAAACACACACACATACACACAACTATAAAATAAAATCTACCCTAGCCTGTTTGACGGATGTCAAGTTATTCTTTCAGTGGCCATATCGTTTTAGGAAGTGGTTAAATTGGGCAAAAACTTTCAAGGCAGAACATAGATTTTTCATCTCTAAAAGGAAACTAGGCCTGGTCTCCAAAATCTGCTCGCAGACTTGCTTTTCACAAAACCCAGTTTAACCCCATCTTATATTTGACCTATTTTCAAAGCAGTAATATTATGAGTGCTGGTAAGGTTTTTAGCAATGCTCCTCAGGCCCACATGATACACAAACAGCTGCAAGTCATGATCTATCATGCACTTGCTGAGCAGACACTGCAGTAGTCGTCTTGATGCAGGTCAATCTATTGATCTGTAAACTGAATGTCTTTTAAACTGGAAGATTTTTATGGTAAGAGTAGCCTCCAAGGTTTGACATCACACATTGCACTCATACTGTAACAATTATTATTCACACATAAAGTAACTTCCACACATCAGAGTAAAAAGAAAATGTATACAGCAGAATATACTGTAATATAAACACATAAACAAAAACAAGGACATTTATATGTAGCTTAGAGTGCTGTTAATAAAGCTGAAGTTTCACTACTAGCACTTCTTCACTGGCCACTGTCCTTGCCCTCCTGGCCGTCCACACGCTGCTGTCTGTCTGGCCACAGATTCTCGTCCACATCACAGCGTATATTCTCCCTTCCGATGCAACGAGGAAAGAAACTGCATGCATGTGGCAACCAACCCCTATACTGATCTGTAATATCTTCACACGCAGCGTCCATTGCATGGAGCAGGGACTTCTGATTTTGAGCTTGATGCTCATACAGGCTCCACCTCCAAGTGGAGAAAAAGTCCTCAGGAAAGGACAGTGAGGTGGTAGGAACACCATGATCATCCTTGGATGAGTAGTGAAGCAGGCCCTGATGGATATTCACATTGTCCCACACAATGACATAGTTTGGTCCTGATGTTTGTACTGGTTCTGATCAAGCTCTACTATATATACACATGTTTGGCAGCATTCACAATCATGGACAGCACCTGTCTGGTAACTAAAAATACTGTTTGATTGGTCGTCTGAGAAACTCTTTCTTCATCAGTCAAGTTCTAGTTTCACCTTTAAATTAATCAATTTATCAAATGTTCCAAGAGATTCAGATATGATATTTATGGTATGTTCTTGGCTAATTTTGACAATTGAACAAACTTTTATGCATGTGATGACTTATAGAATGAAATTATTCTAACATGTTTTGGAGAGAACCACAACAATCAGTTTAGATCAGCAAGATCTATTCACTTGGAAATTGTGCTAAATGTAGGTTAACTGTGCTAACTGTAGGCTACCGGTACTTAATCATTTGCAAAAGATGTACTGAGACATTGAGACATGTACTAAGACATTTGCAATTTCATGAAGTGAATGAGAAATTCAATTGTGTTTTGATACAATTGCCAAGTGGTTTGGAGGTTTGTCCATGTTATTTTGAGAACGTAATGTCTGTTTCAAGAAATGAGCCAAACCAATGGAGAAAAACTGTAATCCTTTGCAAAGATGTACTGAGACATTGAGACATGAACTTAGACATTTGCAATTTCATGAAATGAATGAGAAATACAATTAGGTTGTGAACAAGTGGCCAAGACGTTTGGAGGTTTGTCCATGTTATTTTGAGAATGTAATTTCTGTTTCAAGAAATCAGCCAAACCAATGGAGAGAAACTGTAATAAAACCAAAAACGAGTATACCACATGTTGCATGAGATCTTCATCTTCAAAAGTTTTTTAAAAGTTTATTATTGGTAGAGTACAGCTAGAAGGTGCAGCAAACACAAGCTGATCACATGTTAAACCTGGATTTGTCTGGACTAAAACACAAAACGTATTCACTGTTTGTCTTCACATCAGGTAATGCAACAAATGTTGCGTAATGCTTCAACCTGTGCGTATCTTTCCAATTCTCTTCCAGGTTGCAGACTACAGACAGAGATGACAGGAACTTGGCACTATGGGTCCAGTACGCACCTCCTCTTTCTCTGGGATACTGCAGAAACACCAGAAGGCTGCGTTCATTCTCTGCAGCCAACTGGAAGAGTTTCGACCAGTCAGACCACCAACCGTACAAGCTGCTCATAGTGACACAGTGTTGGGGAATTTGTTGTTGGGCAGAAAAATTACATTAGTCCCCCTTTTTTTTATTATTATTATTAAATGGGGGAAATATGCATTTAATGGAAGATGACTCACCATGTTTAAGACCGTGAGCTGTTCTGTATAAGTCAGTGATGTTTGTGAAGAAGTGTAAGTTCCATGTCTGTTTAGTCTCGAGTCATGATCTGGTTCTTCAGAGTTTAGACTGGAAATACTTTCAGGTGCATCTTTTAAACTACTAATGGCTTTACTTTGGCCTGGAGTGAGTCTGAAAAATATACAACATTCTCAGGGATTTCTATACAAGTAAGTAATGGCTTTATGACTGTTGCACAAATGAATGCTGATGGGATTTTTTCATTCAAATAAAAGTGTTTCCATTAAATGAATAAGTCTTTTCTTTAACTATACTTCATCTGTAAAAAGAATAAATTATTAAAGGATTAAAAATACATTGTGAAATGAATCGATAATAAAAACATTAATAAAGATACAACTCTTAAAAATAACCAGTTTCTATGTAGGAGGCCAAGATGTCATAATGACAGTGTTTACTTGTGACCCTGGGAACAATGTCTCCCTCCACAGATCATGGGAGAGATGTGTGTTTTGTATTTTTAGCTTTTCATCAATTCTGTTCAATAACAGCAGTACTGCACAGGACATTTGCTGTCACTCACCAACACAACTCTGTTTTATATGAAACATAGAGTCTTGTTATCTTTAGGAACATTTACAAAGTCAGAAGAATGAGGCTTGACAACATAAAGTTTCAGACACTGTAAGTAGGTAAGTAATATTTATTTTATATAGCACATTTTACAAATAAAAATCCCAAAGTGCTTTACAATTAAAGCCATGAAAACAAAACACATAAAAGCAGAGAATCAAATGATAAATAAAAAAAATAAAATTTCTATGAAAGGACACTAACAACAGGTTTATTAATTATACTATCATACTATAATATGTTTATTACTTGTAGCAAAAAAAAAGAGGGCATATAGATTTAAAGGTACAGCTGCATTAAAATCAAATACTGTGGTTCATGTTGGTTTTACAGCTGGAAAACTTCTGCATCCAGATTTAAATGTGTACCAAATTAAACTAAAAATTAAAGACACTAAATTACGTGAAAGACTTATTTTTCATAAGAATCGGAAACAAAATGTAAGTATTACATACAAGCACATTTATTTTTTAAATTTGTCTTGATTAGCCAGCAGTCAAAATATAAATGTAGATCCATAAGCAGGACACTCTATGCTTAAAATACATTAATAGCTATATTTCACCTTTATGACCAATAATGGAATAAATACATTTATACACAAAAAAAGTTGTTTTAATTAGTCACAGTTTAAATATACTCAGAGTTGTCAGAGTGTGTTCTTCATGCTGTAATTTGGATTTTCTTGCCTTAAGTATTAGTCTTCTTTCATGCTGCATTCAGCCAGTGCAGCATGACAGACTAATATTGTGATGAAATTCAGTGAGTGGGAGGACTCTGACACGTATGAGCTGCTGCTTCTTAACAGTGATATGTCACTGTTTAAGTGTCCTTGTGGGCCCTGCAGTTGTGTTATGCATGAGTGTATAATTGTATCCTGCCTATGTACTGTAATCTGTCCTTGCTGTGCTGTTTTGACACACTCCTGTCACCATACAGCAACACATCTACACAACAGCATGGCTGTTTATTATTCTGTAAAATGGCTCCAAAAAACCTCAACATAAGGATGAGCTCAATCCTGTGTGTGTGTGTGTGTGTTCTCACCTGTTGTGGAGAGTGTGAGTATGTGTTGTTGATTCTGCTCGCATGTGTGTTATTGTGTTGTGAAGTTCCTTGATCCTGAGATGAACTCTGTCGCTTGATAAGCAGCTTGCTTCATTTAATCTGAGCTGAAGTGAGCTGAGAACACATGCTGCCTCATGAAACAGACCAGGCTGATCGACCACCTGGACTGACACACACAGAGACAACAAGTTATTGCCTGCGACAAGGGCAAGACGCTACAACAGAAAAGGAAAGCAGAATGACGTGTAAACGGAATGAGATTTTTTTTTTGAGCTGCAAAATGCTGAAAAGCCACAATCACCTCTGAATCAAAGCTTATTTGACTCAACAGGCTTTTGTGCGTATTGCTTTTCATCACTCATTTTATTTACTCAATACTCTACATTTATTTTGAGAACATATTAGAGAACACAGAAGTGATTTGACCTTAGTGGATCCTTTGATGTTTATCACAACTTTTATGAAAAAAAACACACATCCGAAATTAAATAATTTTGACAAAATGAAGATCAGGAGTTCATTGTGTGCTGGTGGTGGGTCTGTTCTCGTCATCATGTCTACGTATCATCAGGCTCCTTGCTGAAAGGGCTTATTTTAAAGTTTCGGTTAAGGTAAAGAAGATATGAAGTTATTGCAGTTCCTTTTTAACTTCAGCTTTTAAGGTAAGATCAAACTGAAAAAGGATAAAATCTAAAGAAGATTGTGTGATCCCCATGTCATCTTTACACCAATTTCTCGCTCACTTATGACAAGAAAGTTTTTGTAAAGGTATTTTATTTATAATCTTTTAGGACTTGTCATTTACTGGAAAAAAACACAAATGTTTCACTCATGATGCGCTCAGTGAATAAGAGTACATTACATTTGCATCCACTGATGTGCTTTTTCAAATTTTAAACGGACCAGTCAAGACTGACTGGAAACTTTGGGAAGGTGAAGCCCTTTAAAAATATTCTGAAGCAGAATAAAATTCAAAGTAGTTGTCAAAAAAAAACAGGGTGTGAAAACTTTGATCCTGAAATACTGTAAAAGTCAAAAGGAAAATCTTATGACTTAAAAGTATACAGAGACTCCTCCAAGAGCTCATATTTTCAAACTTACTCAAACGGACACCATTTTTATTGTTTGGTACAACATCTATCAGCAGGATTTCCACCAAGTTAAACATCAATCATGTTTGTTTATCATTTTATCCCCACATTGGAGGTTTGACTGGTGCTTTTTCAATTTCAACATATTGTTGTGCCGTCATGACGTCCATGACCGTATAAGTATGGCAAGTGTGGAGTAAGAATCAGAAAATGATGGGAAATAAAACCGTTTCCTCACCGTCTGTAAAATCTCTGTCGAGACATTCTGAGGTAGACGACAGAAAACAACAAAATGAACCAACAGGTTGAGGGTCAACGATGGAGCCAGTGACAGCTGCTGAGGTTGTGGTGACAGCAGACTGATGAATGATTGCACACGATCAACAGGAAGAGGGTGAGATAAGGCAGAGGAAAGAGTGTGCAGATTGCCCAGTGCTTCTTTGGCTTGCTCCTACAAACATAACATATAACTTACAGAATCAGATTTCCAATCTTTCAAAAACATTTCTGCAAATAAAGATCAATAGAGTTACAATTTCCAAAAGACAGAGCGAGAAAGTCTAATGTGAGATTTATTGTAATTGTAATGGAGGAGATGGCTTCCACAACAGCGAGTCTCAGAGGGTTGAGAGAGAAGGCGGACAAACGGGAGACAGAAAGACTAAACTCAGTCCAGCTGGCCAGACACTCACACAGAAATCAATACTACATCACCCTTTTCACCCAGCCCCCCTCCCTCATTTGTATCTCCCTTAACATCACTGTCTCACTCTCTGCTTCTCAGATGGGGGTCATCCATTATTTATTCTTTAATGCATTATTCTTCTCTCACTGCACTGGTACCTGGAGCAAATAACAGAGCTTCCACTTTGTTACCTCGTGTTACATGGTGCTGCATAGACCATCAGAGATGTTGTGCTCTTTTGTTTCATAAAGCAAACATTTACTTTTCAGCTCCAGCAATGCAATAAAAAAGTGTCTCCAAATGAAACTAACTGTAGTTTATAACACTTGGAAACATGGATGTTTGCAACCAATTTTACAGGAATTTATCCAGTTAAAGATGACTAAAGTGGAAGACTGATGGATCAATGCAGTTATAACACCTACAAAAGCAAGACAAAACTATTGGAATTTATTTTATAAGGGCAATCTCACCAGCTGTAAGGATCTGTGGTGCCACTTGTCGGTGGGATGATGGTAGAAGGTGAGCAGCCACAGCAGGGGACCACAGTCCTCTGGTCCTGATGTGGCCAGCAGCTGGACTGCCACATGCACCCAGTGAGCACATTGAACCAACAGGAACCAGCCCTCAAACACTCTGTGGTGCCCCCTACACGACAGGAGGAGAACACAGGTGAGGCGCTAATGAAACACTTAGTGGAAGTGCAGACATAGATTATTACATCACCGCATGGCTGTCATTTTAAAATATAAGTGGATTATATCATGGCAAAAATCCCCCATTATTCTCAGTAATCTTTTACTTAACACCTAATGACAACTGAGCAAAAAAAAAAAACAAACATACAAGCTGCATTACAAAACATTAAAGTGGAACTGCACAAATCTGAAACACAACGGTGCTATAAACAGCTCCTAACTCAGGTGAAATGGGTGGTCTGATTTCATAGCCTGGCACTTCACCAGTTTGAGTCTCAGTTTTTCCATGTGAATATACCCCCGGTTCCTGTAACAACCCACTGTTGGAAATACAAGTGATAATTGTCACCCCAAAGATTTAAACACATGCTGCTGGTCTAACACTTAATAAATTTTCCCCATAAAGAGGAAGGGAAAGGTATGCACATTTTGAAATGCTGACCTGATTGTTGCTGAAATGGAAGTCATAATGCAGCATGTCTGGGGTCATGTACATCATAAGAGTGTCGTAACATCCTAACCATCAGAAAGAGTGGATCATCAAAGAGATACGAAGCTTTTGTACAGCTCTGACTCAGAACTATCCTGAATCTCTCCGTTTGATCACAGCTGTGACACAACGAGGATCACTTATGTTTTATCACATAAAAATCAATTAAACAGCTATGAGCATTAAAAGAACGAGTGTTAGTTTCACCTCCGATTGCTAAATCTTTTTACAAATCTAGACAAGCTTTTTTTCCTCTCAGCAGCCCCTTTTTATAATCAATGAATAGTTACCTTTGTATTCGACTGATATGGATTTCTCAATAGCTGATGCCAAATATTTTTAAAAAAACAAGAGTTACTAATGGCTTAAAAATGATCCAGATATTATGTAGTTTTATAGCATCTGATAACAAATCAGACATGAGACTGCTAAACATTTATTTAATAATGTTTTGTCTGTAATGTCTGTGAGCTGAAGTAAATATATTCTGCATGGCTGTCACTCTGCAGTGGATTTTGAATTTGAACTACAAAACTATGGAAACAACATGAAATCTCCACAGGTTATGAAAACACTAATCTAGAGTGGCTACACAGACGAGGCATCCAGTATTGCAAATACTTCTGCTGTGATTGTTTTTGGTAAAATAATCAACAAACTGACAGACTGTTTACTGTGTGTCTGTATTTTTAAGGCTTATGTATTAGTATTGGTATTACTGATCCATTATAGCAAAACACGATCTTGCAAAACAAAATGTGTTCTTTTATCTTGATAGAAAAGTATCTATTTGCACATTGTACTTTTATATTCTTTAATTGTAATATACCTTTTCCAGTATTTTTTCAATATAATACGTATAGACAAGGTAATTTGATAGACAAAGAAAATCAAAGGCAGATAATTAATAATATTCATGATGTGCAGCTTCAAAAGAAAAGACAGAATAAATCAGAGGAAGCTTTGGTAAAAGAGAGAACATGAGTGTCACTGCATTAAAACTGAAAGGGATATTTCAAGTTTCTGAATTTTTTTTTGGTTATATTATATAAGCTCATCTGATAGAGCATTCTGTGTAGCTTTTAGCTTTAACTAAGCTTCAGATTATCCAAGACAAAGAGTGCTCAGTCTGCTGTCTACTGCAGGTAAGACACTGATTACTTATAAGTAAACTTTATACAACTACACTTCAATAAATATCAAAATTAGGGAAATTTCTTTAAATGAAGAGCAGACTGCAACTGCAACAGCAACAATGACTTGAAGCTTAAAGACTGTATTCTCAGATTTCCCCAATACCATCATTAGAGTTCTCCTCATCATCTCTTCTCTTTCCCCTTGGCTGCAACAAATGGACAGCAACGGCCCTCTGCAGGGCTCTGGCAGCAGTAACATACCCTACTACTTTCCCAACGCTGGCTCAGAACTATGTTTTGGGAATTCTACATGGAGCTGCAGACTGGAACAGTGGTGGGGATAATAGACCCTATTTGAAACCACAGCTGGACCGTATCAAGTCAACAGTCTCCATCTTTAGGACATCAACTGTGCTCTGCTTTTTATCTGCATTCCGTATTCTCCCTTTCTAGATGTCCATTGCAACATGCACTTCCTGCTTAACTTTTGCTTCTTTGTCTGCACTATTCTTGTGTCTTTTTATTCTAATGTCTGCCTTCACTGCAGTTCCTTCTTATGCAAGTCTCTAATGAATGGCTGGAGAGGTCACAGACATTTCTATACAACACTTTTCAGTAAATACTTTAATTCCTGAGTTATTTTTCATGTGAATCTAATCTAGTTGTTTGGTTTGGTGATTTAATCAACTTAAAAATTACATTTTGTGCTTTTGGATAAACTTAATTCATTTGCTTGTTACCAACCGAAACAATTCAATTGGTCCAATTTTTTCAGTGTGCAAGAGGAAAATTACCGACTTACCACCCCCTCTACAGCTAATAATGGAAATAAGAAAACCACACAGGCATTCAATAGGTAGCTGAAAGCAGACACACATTAGAAAATTCTCTTTCTCTCTCTAACCTGGTGCTTCTGCTACCTCTGTCTTCCTCCTCTTCCTCCTCTGTCAGTCTCTGTAATGAGCCACTGAGCAACTTCAGGTGATTTTTCCAAGCCTCCCGAGGCATTTCTGCAAGAACATATTCACAAGCACCAACATAATTACAAAAAAGACAACTAAAACAAAAAAAGACAACAAAAAACAACAAAAAAGCAGCAAAAATATGCCCCTTTTACAATTAGTTAGTATCATCTACTCATTTATTCCCTTCTTCAACAAAAATTAGATACCAGGAATGACACATCCGTGCAGTGAAAATAAAACTATGATCATTGTTGATGTGAAAAGTCTTTTCAGATTATGTTATTAAGGTGACATCTTTATATTGATGCTGTTTGACTTTCAGTGTAATAAAAGGCAAAGAAACAGACGATCTGAAGATATTAGCAAAAGCTTGTTTCTTTTATATAAACAATAATAAATGAGATGCGACGTGCTGATAAGTGAGTTTTTGATGTGCTGTTTTCAGCTTCAGGTTATACTTGTTTTCTGCTAAGCATGCTGTCAGCTCCGTCATGACATTTACTGTACAGATGTTATAAGTCACATCAAGCTTCCCATTTAATCAACGAGCTGAAAGGAAAGATGCAGAACAAAACCCTTCTCTCAATATCAAACACATGTATCGTATTTTCCAAGCAGAACTGGATCAACTAAAATGACTCTCTCCTGTTTTCCAGTAATTACATTTAACTACTTTTATGGCCAAAATGTTGTTTGTCACATGCCAAAATACCTTCAGTCCTCAGACCCCAGACCACAAGCCAATGGTGCACTAAAATCTCATCAAGTTGACATTTCAGGTTGGCAAAGAAACTTTGACAGATATGTTCAAGTTCCTCAAGCTATGTATTACAAATGCAATGTTAAGTCTTTAATTATGAGTCCGTCAGTGGGAACACAAACCTTAATTCTTTTACTTTTTGCAGTAACATTTCCATTAAAAAATAAACCATTCACCAAACACACACACACACACACACACACACACACACACACACACACACACACACACACACACACACACACACACA
>JAOXYM010000012.1:11178618-11188980 GCA_028567055.1 Leptatherina wallacei | reverse complement strand
CACACACACACACACACACACACACACACACACACACACACACACACACACACACACACACACACACACACAAATAATTAACTTTGAATTCTGGCTCAGCTCCAGCGTGTCCCTACTGTAAATGGCTCCATTCATGTAAATAATTCCTGCCTACAGGCCAGTCTGGGCACACACTGATAAGCAGCGCTGCAATGTGCTCCTGAACTAACCTACTGTGCATCTTCAATGGTAAAGATTCTTCTAGAAAACCCTGTAGATATAGTAATGCTCAGTATTGTGCCGGCAAATTCTTCTTAATAACTTGTACATGAGTAAGTTTGTGTAATGTGATTAAGAAAGCATCTTGTCCCAAACAACAAAGTCATTAAAAACCAGTGTAGAGATTCCACTACAGTAATAACTCCTCACATCATGTTAACTTTTATACCCAACATAAAACACATAATACAGTTACTAACTAACTATATTGATTAGCAATAATGAGACACACAGGAGTCCATTCATCCTGCAGAAGGAAAACTATTTACACAGGTAAAGAACAGTTCATTACACTCTTACTCACAATACATGCTTTTGTGCTTTGCGAGGGGGTGAAAATTCCAAAGGACAACAAACATAGCAAGAATGTATGTGCACACTGACCTGATGGCATGGTCAGGAGGGGAACCAGTAGATTTGGAGGTGACTGTGGGAAGAAGGCCTTTACAGAGGGAGCCATCTGAAACAACATGGAGCACAATTTTTCCTTAGGAGTAGCAATTATTTTTTAATTTCTTTTCAGTGTTAATTGATTTATTTCTTTGTGTTTCTGTGTTTATTTTGTACAGCACTTTGTGTCAGCTGAGGTTGTTTTAAACCGCTTTAAAAATAAAGTTGAGTTGAATTGAGTAGATTTATCAGTGGAAATCAGACTTGTGTTCTTTCCAAGCATCCTTGTACTTGAAAAAGACCCCCCCCCCCCAAAAAAAAGGCATTTTGAATGGGAGGCTCTGCATCAGCAAAATAGTTGGTGCAAATGTGTAATGTAGCGTGTAATAGGAAGCGTTTAGTGCAGTGTGTGACAACAACAACTAAAACTAAGGTCAGGATAACACTGTGGCACTGCCACCTGCTGTTTAATAGGGTGAAATAAATACCAATATCCACAACCATGTTCAACACATAATATCTACATCACCATCTACAAATGATCTGTTTTCAAATTTTTTTTATTTTATTTTTTTGCTGACATGTAAATGCCAGCTATTTCCCTAAAATCATGCAAAATGTTTGGTTGGACGATAAAACAACAGAGATGGGAGCCAAGAATTGACAGTTTCAGCAAAAGTACACAGGAACTTATGGAAGTACCAGTTTCCACACATTACAGGTGATTCTGACCTGTAAACAGATTATTGGAATTTTTTGTATATGGGGTAAAGGTCTAAACTGTGGTGCGTGTAGAGTGAACAGTTTTCAAGCTAGAGATCAAATAACTGAAGTATTCCCTATCAGTGAAATTTCTACTGCTTGTTCAACACGCCACACTGTCCACATGCAGAAAGAAGCACCTACTCGCTGAACGCTTGTTCCCAGTGTACTGCGCTCAAATCACTGAGTTACAACGAAAAAATGCAAAGCCCCAAAAGTATCCATTTTATTTTCATTTTAAGGTTTTAACTTTTAAAAAGTCCTTGTAAGATGGACATTCCCTCAAAATTCAGAAGTGCTGAGATTCTAATCCTCCTTTCTGTTTGTTACAGAAAGTTGAGACTCTTCATGGCTGGAAATTCACCATTAGATATTGTTCCCTGTGTGTTTAGAAAGAAGGCAGGTTCCCACAGCTCTGAAATTCATCCTGCTGACTTGTTATCTTTTTAAAAAAAAATAATTTGAGTTGAAATTTTCAGGAAATATTATAACTGCTATACTGTGCAATAGGAGTACATCTGTTCTAATATTTCATTTTTTCAAATAAAGCAAGTGTATTTGTTTATTGTCTAATTTGGTTATTATTTTATTCTATGCTATACTAAACTGAATATCTTCACTTTGACCATTTAAATGTCCGCATTGTTGATTATGTAGAGTGAGAAAATGGTCAGAGATTGACCAACAAACTGAAAAAAGTTAAAACATTAAAAGGAATGTTACAAAAAGTAAATATTAATGTGAGACTTTTCTCTGATGAAATGACATGACTAACCTGAGGCTGTAGCAGTGCCAGTTCTCTCAAGAAACACCTGGTGAAGGTGTGGATAACATACTTTACAGAATGGTTTCCTTCAGCTTGCTTAATAACTGACCTACCAAAAATCCAAGCACAAACACACAGTCATGGTGTATTCCATCACACAGCAACACAATTCACAATCAAACAAAGGAAATAAACATTTAAGCAAACTTGTATATATTAGATTGAAAAACAAGCAAACAATAAAAAAAAAAAAACACATGTGAAAGCAACACAGTCATCTCAAACACAACTTATTGCTACTTACCTGAGGATGTCGTTTGTAACCAGAAATATTGGACAGTGCTGAGCACAAGCTTTGGGCTGTAACACACAAAAGTACAAATCTTAGAGGCTATAGCCCTTTATAGATATTAACATACAACACTGAATACCTAGGTAAGGAGATATAAATGAGATCTGCTTCCATTCTAAGAGCTTTGAGCATTTATACACTGGGTGGCACTGTTGGATCATCTAGAAACGTCCTCCTTTGTACCTCAATCCTCCATTCTCACTCTCTCCCCATTAAATCCTGTTTACCACTCTGTTGATCCTTCCACAACACACCCACACACAGACTTTCTCATCTCCTCCTAATGTGCACTCATCATGTGTTTTAGATTTAACACATTCTAAAATGCCCCAGCGCAAACATTTAACAGCTGCACTGTGTATATATCTTTGCATCCCTAATTATCCCCGCCTCAACACACAACTCATATAAGGCCATGTGCTCCACTATAGGTGGACCACATGTCGTCTACCTAACAGTCTTTACTCCTGTAGAGCAGCACAGCAGTGGTAAGATTAAAAAAAGAAGCAGAAATGAATATGTTTCTCTATTTATTTCATTTTCTAGAAGCAAATTCAAAGGCTGCCATTGCTGCCAGAAGTTCAACATGTATGAACTGTTGTTTTGGTTTGGTTTTGGAACAATAACTCAGTTTTGTGAAGGGTTGCTAAATTGTATGTTTCTCCATTCCAGGTACATTTGTATGAACTGACAGCTGACCAGTTTGAGCCCAATTACTGTCTCACTAAGAATAAACACCACCGCCAAGTGTTCATACAGTGTAATTACAACATTAGACTATACTTAAAAAAAAAAAAAAAAGTCTATTTATTCTCAATTCTCTCCATCTCTTTTTTTTTGTCTTTCCAGAAAACAGCATTAATCCAATCAAACTGGCTTCTCTTGTAGATGTATGCATGCACATCGGAGATATGTAAAGCAGGGTACATGCCAGCGTGCCTGCATACATCTCAACTGTCATGGTCCTTCTGGTGAAAACAGCTGGGTTTTTTAGCATCCTCCTCCATACCTTACAACTAACACTTCAAGGAGGGTCAATTACAGCACGCAACAAACATCCTGTTTCTGGCAGTCGGGGCAAGGAAGTGAGTGTTTATTGTTACTGGGCCAGCGTTTCTCGCTGGATCACAGGGGGGTGGGACAAGCCAAAATGAGGAATGTGGGCCTAATTTCACATTTCCCATTTTTGATTGTAGTTTAAACAAACTACATATTATTTGTTCTTGTATATGATTATCCCAACACAGAGACTCATTTAAATGGACATTTGAAACCAAAACCTCTCTCCTTCCTTCTTAACGACAGACACACTAAAGCAGATGTAATATCATAAACAAAAGCTTGGCAAGCATGTGTGAGGTAAAGCATGAATGTAAGTGTGTGTGACCCAAGAAGGTGATCAAATCAGACGTCAATAAGAGATGGGTGGAAAAGTAGACAAATACGGAGTATGGAAAGGTTTGGATATCCCTGATGGAAATGAGATTACATAGTTTGTTGTTTGAATTTAAAATATGTAAAAACAAATTTAAATAAACAATTCTATTCCTATAAATTAACTCCGACAAACTCAAGATGACACAGTCAAATACGGTCATGAGTATATTTTTTACATGTGGTGTTAGTAATCCAAATATATCCACAACAGTGTGTTCCAATCTTCATTTGTAAGAAAGGGTCCTCAGCTTAGAAAGTCTGCATTGCTATACGTGCACAGTTCAAGTGGACCATCACTCTGGGAAAACAAGAGCGACACAACTGACAAACTTAAACTCAAGTCAATTGGAGCAAAACTGTTTCCTCCTTAAGTTTCACTGACATTTATAGCTACTAAAGGGAGTACAATCAATAACTTAGGTAAACAGGATGCCATTCATAATGTGCACGGAAGAAAATTTATGGCTGTGTACAGATGTTTGGCAATAAAATAGACCAAAAACACATCTACTTTAGAAAAAGGGCTGTTGCATATTGCTGTATTGCATTTCAATAGGATTTCTTTTTTTCCCCCACAGTTTTCTTGGATTTATTCATTTTAGTGACATATCAAATTATTTCAGTTATCCTTACTTTCCTTGGTGGCTAAACTGATCTCTCAAACATGCTGCTATTTCGGGGCAAAAGGTAGCTTCTCTTGGCCAAATGATTGCAAGTACTCTTTGACTGCCTTGCAGTAATGTTAATATATTAGATCATAATCAGTTTGAAAACCTTAAAACAAACACACACAAAAAAATTGCTTCTGACCTTTGAACTGCTTATATGAAAGGAGAAGCATCCAAAGACTCAACTTACCCAGCAAAGTAAAGGCTATGTAGCACAAAGCCTAATGATGTGAGATGTGACATAAAGTTTGCCAAATTATGTGAAATGCATGCAGAGTAAAGCCAAATGGTGTTAGCCAGGCTAAAACAGTCAATAAAGACCCAGAGAGAGAGAGAGAGAAAGAGAAAGAGAGAAAGGAATGGGATTTTTCCAAGAACCATATATATGAAAATAAGCCAATGGTTTGGTTTCACAGTTTACAAAGCTGTTCAAAGTGGAGCAACACACATATGGATGAGTGCAATGATTACTAATGTGAGGCAGATGACTCAAACTTTGTACATAACAAACTCATTTAACTTCAGCGGTATATCATCATTTTAACATCAGTTTCAAATGCTGCCAAATCATGCGGCAGTAAAACTGCAGAAAATGCCACAGATAACAATATTCTACACATTGCTTTCCAAGTCTGTCAAGATAAAAACAAATCATCATCATCAGCTATCATTAGTGACTCAACACTGTCACAAATATTCCATATTTTTCAGACCCTTTAAAAGCACTTTTGATAACAATTTTTGCTCTCTGAATAAAGTAGTATTTTTAATTAATCAAAACACTCAGTCCAGAGTAAATACGATTAGATTTATAATGGATTAATTTAAATAGATTTTTTTTATAAATTACCTACCAACAGTGACTTTGTTATTTGCTGCTCAAGCATTTGTGGTGTTGATCCTATGTCTGTCACAGAATCCAGCAGACTGATGACGGCCTCCTCCAGGCTGGGCATACTGTGATACCAGAGAGAGATTCTGGCCTGTTCGTCCAATGGCAAGCCATAGCTGTAAAAATGTTAAATAAAATAGACCAGGACTAAATCAATTTACATTTTAGCACATTATTATACATTATCTCATATCTTACTTTTCTATATATGATCATCATCTAATTCTGGATTCTTTGTTTAAGTACACATCCCTAACTTATTCACTTCCTATGGAGGAGATTAACATTTGGCCTACAGCAAGCAGTAAATAAAATATTTCAGACATCCATTATTATCATCACTTATGATGAAATACCACACAATTATCAATTTTGCACCTATGAAATATAACAAGTGACACTGTGGGAGAGTTAGCTGACAATTCCTTTTTCATATTATTACTGAAATGTTTGAGGCCGCTAATGTAGTGCAGTGTTTTTCAACCACTGTGCTGTGAGAGATTGTCAGGTGTGCCATAGGGAAATAACCAATTTCACCAAACTGGTCTAAAATTTTTTTTTTTTTGAAAATGAACAAATTGTTTTCTGCAAACAATATGATAAATAATAATTGATTCCTATTCAAGACACGTTGACAAGAATGACTTTTTTATTGTTCATGAAGGCTACAGAGTTTCAATTCTTAACATTTTCGGTTTGTGGTGTGCCTTGTGATTTTTTTTTATGAAAACGATGTACCCTGGTTCAAAAAAGGTTGAAGAACACTGATGTAGTGCATAAATATCACACTCATAGTTCAGTCACTCCAAATAAATGGTGTAGCACAACTGGTATTCCACCATATGAGCAGCAGATTTTCCCCACTACCTTGAATGAGCCAAGCTCAGTGCACCAAGGAAGTCTTCACTCAGAGTTCCTCTAATGCATGTCGTAGGCTGTTGCAGCAAGGCACCAATGAGAGGAGAAGCCTCAGGACAAGTGACAAGGGGGACGCAAACCTCTGATATAGCCAGAATACGGTCACATGAACACCTGTATGGAATCATTAACTATTTGTTAAAAACAAAAGAAAATTTTAACATGATATATATATATATAAAGAAATGAATTAAACCAGCCATCTTAGGTCGTGTTAAAGCCTACTGTTCATTGATTTTTTTCAAGTTAATAGTACACATGGGCTAACTCTACTAATGATTTTGCAAACAAATGATATTATTAGGGAAGATAATATTTTGCTCAAGTTTGTGTCTACTAGAACTGTATTTATTAATAAATCAGCCACTATAACAGATCACTGATTATGTCACATTCTTTGTTATCAATCTTACAAAAGTGAGGATAAGCTTCACAGATGTGTCACTGTTCAACTGTAAGGACTAAATCTTAATGAAAAACTGTAAATCTGTAACTTCTGTGCCACAATTTTTGGAAATTATGATTTCTGTTTACCTTTTATCTATGCAGCTCTGAGAGCAGCAACTCTTCCCAATGTTTTCCTGCAGGCGTGTCACCATCTAAAAATTAGACACAAAACCTGATGGTACATAACATTCAGTACTAATGCATGCATCAGCAATAAAGAGACAATACCTTTTTCAGTACTTTAAGATGATACTCTTTAGCTGATACACCCATAAGCTTCACTAGTGCCTGGGTGGCAGCATCATCTTCTTCTGTAGCAAGCTGGCACAAAACTTTCTGTGGGAGAGCAAGCAACACATTATGTAGCAGTGCTGGCACTTTAAGCACATACAGTGAACAAGACTTTAATGCAATCTAACAAAACTTCCAGATTCATTACATCAAAGCTAATTGGTTACTGGAACATGAGATGACTCTGCTGGTGTCACATCATTTGAAACACATGAGCGGAGAAAAGGTATTCCAGTAAGTGAGAATGTATGGACGGCATATGAGCACATGAACATTCTTTGTTACAGAGGGGATTAGTTTTTCTTTTATTTTTTACAAGAATTTTTTAAAAGGGGCCTCATCATAGACTGATAAACTACTCTAATAAACTTAGCCAATTCCCATCTGTGAAAAATGTTAGTCATCATAATGAGGGAACAAAGGGGAAGAAAATACTCGCACTTAAAGTTATAATGGGTCAAGAGTGGTTCTCAAAACACTTCTCAATCCAAAAAGCTGCAAAAATGGATTTTTCATATCAATGACTATGAATATGTTGTTGCACAAAAAGGGCTGAGACAACAGACTTGTTTTAATGCGACACAGCATTCAGTGGTTTAATAAATAATTTTTGACAAGAATTTTCTTCATAGGAATTCAGTCAGAAATGCAGTGAAAACCCAAAAACCTAAAACATTAGACTGGGGATTGAGTTAAGCCTGAAACTATCCCCTCCATTAAACCACAAAGTCTACTTTCTAGTACAAGTCGGGTAGTGGGATCCAAGAGAAACAGTCAAGGCCTCACATCTTCAGCACACACTAAAAACACACAAACATCCACACCACTAAGCAGACTAAAATAAAAAACCCTTTGAAATTACAGACAAAGGCAACTCTACAGGAGATAAAGAGAAAAACACATCATGAGATGCTGAACATTTAGAAAATGAAATGTACAGGGGAAAACTAAATCCAAGGAAAAGGAGGGTTGCAGAGCTGTTGGTGGAACTGTGTGGTTTCTTTGGCTAGGCTCTACAGCACGCTAGGATGCTAACCCTCCACATAATCTTACAAAACAACCCCAATTACTACCATCTGAGAGCCCTAAAACCCTGCATATTGAGTGCATACAAAACCAATCACACTCAACCCACAGTTGGTAAGGAGGTACAGTGGGCATGGGGGGATGACAGGAAAGGAAGAATGGTTTGAAGAACTATCAGACAGACTGGAATGCACTGCAACGGCTGCATTGGAGCAGGGAAAAAAGGGTGTGGTCGCCAGAGGAATGAGATGAAGGGCAGATGGCTAGATGGATGGCAAATACTTTAGGTCAAAAGCCATCTTTCTTTCAGAGAAAAAGCATCCGAGTTGGGTTTGGGGAGAGGCTGCTGCCTTAGAAATGATCCCTCCATAAATCTAAAATTAAAACAGAGGATGCAGAAAAATGCACAAGGCAAAGACTTGGGTTGTTTTCAATGGGTGTCTGTTAACAATTACTAGGCCATGATTGAATTCTCCCAAAACCAATGAACGATTTAAGTATCGGCTCAGATGGTCAAAACAGCAGAGACGTAAAAAAAGGAAGATGAAAATGAGGGATAACAGCGTAGAAATAAAGACTGGTCTTAGAAAATATTACATTAAAAGCAACTGTGCTCAAACCTGGTGTAATGAAAGCATACAGAACAGAAATGTGCACTATAAGTTGATTTCTTTTTTCCTCTAAAAGGTCGTCATAAACTTGAGGTAGGATAAATGCTGGATGGATCACCAGTCCATCACAGACTGAAATACAAAATTTATTATAAAAATATAATCACTGCTTATAACATTCTAAAAAGGAGTGAAAATGCTCATTTCCTCCCACATGTTACATCTTAAAACAAAAAAAAGTTTTTTGAGGTAAAATAAAGTGCTTCAAGATAAAAAAATAAATCAAAACTGTTAGATCTAAAATAATTATTGTAAACAAACTGGCATCCCAGTAAATGTAAAACTGTAAGACTAAAGGAACATTTTGACATTGTACTCAAGCAATTTTGTAATGAGTGCAGCTGCAGCATTTTGAATCAGCTGTGATCGGTGGAGGAAGCCTTGATTGATAGCCAGAGAATTATAGTAATCAAGGTGAGAATTGACAAAAACATACAAAACCTTTTACGAGTCAGCAACTGAAAGAAATTCTTATTTTTATATCGTCTAAAGGTGGAGAAAAATAAAACTGAACATGTTTGACTTCTGTAACAAAACTGAGGGTAGGTTAAATATTACTTCTAAAGTCCAAGCAGCCAGAGAGATGTCATTTGTAAGACGGCAAAGATTAGAAATGACAGGAATGAAAGAATTTGGGGGATCAAACAGAATGACCTCCATCTTATCATCATTACATTTAAGGAATCTGTGGACCAAATGGAATTTAAAGTCAGAGAGACAAGCTGTGATCTTTGCAAAGCATCTTTGGATTTTATCAACATTTACAGCTGAGTGTCATCAGAGTAAAATTGATCATGTGCATTATAGTGACAAGAAGAACGGGAAGAATGTCAAGAAGGTGAAGAGGATAATCACATAGTCCTTTTGATTAAGAGGGTTCTTAGATGAGGAAAAAAAACCTTAAAGTATCTGAGTGTCAGTCATGTCAGAGCTGATCAAATTTTCCAAAGAAATACTTCCTTTATCATCTTCTTTAGTATGTGAAAAACTAGACTGTCCTTTAATAAAGGAAAGGAAATAGTGCCTTCATTATATCCATAAGGAGCCACAACATACAAAACAATTTACACGTAATTTAATACAGTTGCAATAATTGGGATAAATCACAAAAAATATATGAGCACCGGAAGATGAGTGTCCACAATAAAAAAAATGTATCTTTTTTTTTTTATACTAAAAAAACTTAACAAAACAACCATGATAATGAAATAGAGAGCTATTAGATTACAACACAATTCAAATTATGTACAAAGTAAATAATAACCGATTGCCATTCTGTATCCAGAGGCTGTTAAAAAAGAGGGACAAGCGTGATGAACTCAGACAAATGCAAAGATCCATTGTATATCTGTCCCTGATGTCAAACAGTGGAACTGTTGTTCTGACCACATACATACAAGCTCTACTTTAAACAATTTAAAATAATGTACAGAAGTATGGGGACAAATGAAATTGTAAAGATCCTGTTGTGAATACTAGTAGTT